>JABXWE010000016.1:0-132620 GCA_014611495.1 Limonius californicus
TGCTTGTAATGGCTGGCTGGCTAGTGGCATAAGGCTTATTATAACATAGCCTTCTTTAATAAACAGTTCAAAATGAAGTTTCTTCGATTGGTTACGTTGTATGGACAGTAAGGGCTTTCTAAAGCATGAAATGCTTCAAAACATGCTTGTAACGGCTGGCTGGCTAGTGGCATAAGGCATATTATAACATAGCTTTCTTAATAAGCTGTTCAAAATTACGTTTCTTCAATATGTTGTATTGACAGTAAGGGCTTTCTACAGCACGAAATGCTTCAAACCATGCTTGTAATGGCTGGCTGGCTAGTGGCATAAGACTTATTATAACATAGCTTTCTTAATAAGCTGTTCAAAATAACGTTTCTTCAATTGGTTATGTTCTATAAACTGAAAGTGATTTCTAGGGCATACAATGCTTCAAACCGTGCTTCTGATGGCTGGCTGGCTAGTGGCATAACGCTTATTGCAACATAAGTTTCTTTAATAAGCTGTTCAAAATGACGTGTCTTCAATTGATTATGTTCTATTGACAGTAAGTGCTTTCTAGAGCATGAAATGCTTCAAACCATGCTTATAATGGATGGCTCGCTAGTGGCATAAGACTTATTATAACATAGCTTTCTTTAATAAGCTGTTCAGAATGACGTTTGTACAATTTTATATTTTCTATGGACAGTAAGTGCTTTCTAGGGTATGAAATGCTTCAAACCATGCCAGGTGGCTGGCAAATTGATGTTGATTGTAACATAAGTATCTTTAATAGGCTGTTTATCTTCAAGCTATTTTTATAGGTTACTTTACATGTTTCTAGTTTGCATTCTAGCAATTCCAAGAGAATTTTCCTAGTACTATCACCCACGTCCGTCCAGTACGTGATTTGATCAAATTTCATATCATGTAAGCTATTTATACTATGCTATTAAATAAAGGGTAATAGTTTAAAAACAATTTCCATTTGTTTTAATTGATTGGTTGCTATTTTATAAAGGTAGGCAAACAAACCTATTACAACATGTTCAGTACATATTCGTTTCAAAATATAAAATAAAACACCGTGTTAGGTAATCTAGACCAATTTCGTTGCGCTATCGTCAATTCGGGTTCTGCAAGAAAATGAAAATCCACAAAGAACCCCCCAGAAGTATTCGCGCTTTGGCGGTTCTGCACGGTTGCGATTACAGTTCAAGTATTTCTTTGGAGCACTGCAAGAAAAGTTTTTAAAATACTAACCGCATATTTTACTCTAGAAGCCGTATTTAGATTCTAGTTAATTTTAGTAATTGAAAACTAAAAATTAACAGAGAGCACTAAACTTTACTAGGTAATCCCAAATGGACAACAAGCTAACCTAATATTCAATTGAACGTTTCGCTACAATTGTATGACAACAAAATATTGTATTTGAGTAGTGAAACCGTTGTCTATTAAGATTGACGAGGGTCACAGTAATTTCTTTATAAAACCTTCCAAAGCGGTGTTGGAACTTTATGCGAAATTTCACATGGTAAATTAATTATAAAACAAACTCTGTAACGGAAAAATTATTCCTGTTGTACAAATGTTTCATTTTTCTACAAAATATAAATTTTGCCACGAAGGCCATATACTTGTGGAATTGGCTCGCCGCATTAAAAATAACTAATTTTTAAATTAAAGATAAATTATACATAGAAGTGTTTAGCTGCTTAGTAACAATACTTCATTAGGACACAGCGATGTTCTCTTCCTATTAATAATTTTTAAGATTCTTCTTTAAGTGTCTTGTCTTATGAGATGTAACGATCTTCTCTCGTACGTCAGTGTTGCGCTTTTTAAAGTACCCCAGACATAGAGGACCTACAGTTTAACGTGGGCTCTGAACCACGGGAAGTGTAAACATTTCCACTATAGAGATAGGCAGAATATCTCGCTGATTTGTCATCGCCTTCCGAGGGAGAACGGCCGTTAGAAATTCGATGCTCCGGTACTGGGAATTGAAACCCAGATCTTCAGGGTAGAAGTCCAACGCGCTGACATCGAGTCGACGACCGCCTCTAATGTTTAAGATACTAAAATTAAATTTAATTGAAAAAATAGAACCAAAATACCATGAAATGTTCGCTTTTGAGTTTAATATTCGTATTTAATTTTAAGTATATCTATACCAATCTATTTATTAGAACCCGTTGTTTATATACTGAATCATTATAAAAGTCTAATTATTTTATACAGTACCTAGAAACACATCCAAAATGTGATTTGGTTGATATTTTAATTCTAAGAGACAAAACGTCGACAACTAAAATATTTTTCTAAAAAAAAAAGCGTAAATTGGATATACTCGAGGACTTTCAAATTCACAAACATACTTTAACAAATACAGCTTTAATGAATAAGCAAATTGAGCTCGTAAATTCCTCGCTATTGGAAGTTTTGGAATAGAAGACCAGAGCCAAGTCCGAAATCAAGATCCAGTGTGCTGTAGCCCTAGCTACAAATGTTTACAATATTAAATGCTTCTGAAAATGGCATGTAAAATGTCGAAATACCTATAAAGCATAAAAAGTTAATTAATCCTGTTGAAATTTGATTAACATATAAATATTTTTTTATAAATGGTACTATAGTAAAATATTATTAACTGTTAATATATTTTAGTAGGCCCACATTAGAAAAGCTTGCCCCCGGCGTCAAATATTCTAGTACCGACCCTGCATCTATCCAGGTATAGTTCTAAACCCAATTCTTTATTTACATTGATTAAGTTATTTTTTAGGTATAAAGCAAAATCGCCAATATTGTGATAGACCCTTTTAAGGCAGCCTGTAGAGCTTTATTTATATATATCCTGAAATAACTTTCGCGGAATCCATCAAGGTTTATCAAGCAATTCAAATGCCGACTTTTACCATACTGTATATTATCCCTATACTATTCAAATTTTATTGTTCATAGCAGTTTAGATAATATTAAATCACGTACTTATTGGGCCTGCGTAGGAAAGTGGTTCTCCGGGCCCCAGCGATACCGGTTTCTCTTAGGTATAGGTAGTCTAAGTTTAGCCAAGATATAAGCCTCAGTGGCTTCAGTGCCTTGAAGGTCGAAGAAAAAGAAAACACGTACTTTGTAGATGTTTAACGAAAATATCAACGTAAACACCGTATACATTAGACGAATATTAGATGACAAATAGCTTGAGCAACCGTAGAAAATAGGGTTAATTTATAGCTAGCTTTAGTACATGAAGATCATCCCAAAAAGCTCTTTTTTGTAACGATTACGTATTAAACATATTTGTTCTAACACTAATTTTGTTTGGTGCGAAGCCATTTGTAATTTGAAAACTCACAAAAATACAAATTTAATGAATAATAAAAAGAAATTGCGAGTTCTCCAATAGTATGATAACCATTCGTTATTTTACATCAGCAGATGCTTTGGGTAAGATTGGTCAATTAACGACTAAAATTAATTCAACAAAAATTTAATTAATGAGAGGCCCCAGCTTCCGCCGTATTTCCATTAAAGCTTCTTTTCCTTTGTTTCAAACTCCACCCAGTCAAGTTGCTTTCCCAGATCGATTTAAATAGATGTAGACTACAAAGTAGGTCTAAAAGTTCACTCCCCTGGCTTATATCGCAAAGATAAACGTTATTTGAGAGATTAAACATTAGTTGACAATAAAAGCAAACACATTTTATACTCTACCTGGTATGTGTAATTATTAGGAAAATCAATGCCGCAAAACGTAGCTATTTATAGATTCCACGGGGTTATTAACTATTAATTGATGATTGGGGCAGGTTGATCCTTTGAAATATGGAGTGCTTATCTTGGCATAAAAATAAACTAAAGAATAAATAGCCCAGCTGTCAGTATCACCACCCTTTCGAATTTCGATGAACTTCGACGCATTTATCATACTCTTCTTCAGAAAACTCTACCTATGGAAAGGTATAAGTTGGACAAATCGATCGCCCGGTGTCAAAGAAGCCCCAACACAAAAATATATTTGAATAAGCTTCAAAATGGCTTTCTTTTTATCTCAAAATTCGCGTCGACAGCATCGCCGGCGGCTTAGAAAGTTGCGATTTGTCAGTCATGTCACTGTCAGAAACATTCGATAAGCTTGCTAAGTCTGGATTCCGAAACTCCGTGGAAACCTATCGATTAACATTATGAAATTAATCGATTATATCTGCCAAGACGGCGCTAATCATTCTTTATTTTCCCGATCGGCCCAATAAAATCAGGAAATGTAGAAAAGAAAGAAATACTCGAGAAAACTTTGCTTGACAACCCCAAGATTAATCTTTTACAAACCTCAACTTCGTACGACTATTTTTGTATCGAATCTAAATTTAAGATTAATAATTTTTGATACTTCAATCTGTATTATTGAATAACAACATCCAACCATATTGTGTCTGAAACAGCTAATACTATTTTTACCAATTTGTTATAATTTCGTTCTCCTTGTGCACGAAGACAATGCATATTTTTATATTTTAATAATAATAATAGATCATTTACAACAAAAAGTGAATAGTAATACTATTTCAATAAATGTGCAAAGTGTGCTCCTTGAACCTCTTGGCAATAGAAAACCTATTTAATATCTCTTCCCGTACTTTCTGGAAAGTTTTCACAAGCTTCTGTTATTTTACGTCGTAAATCCAAATGCGAATCGGGTTCTGTTTGAAAAACTTTCGATTTAAGATACGTTACATCGAGATAATTGCTAACTTCTCTGCTAAAATGCGGAGGAGCACCATCTTGCTGGAATATGATATCCATGCCAAACTCGTTTGGATTATTTTCAGCAATCTCAACTATTAACGAATGGATGAGGTTTTCCAGCATGTTCAAGTACAATTCCCCAGTAAGGTTGCCGTCGATAAATAAGGGACCTACGATATGGTCGTCAAGTATTCCTATCCACATATTCAATTTTTGCTGAAATTGGGTGTGACCTTACATATCTACATTATCTTACATTTTGTCTGTTAACAAATCCGCTTAAAAAAAATGTGCATTCGTCACTAAAACAGATATTGCGAAGATAGGATGGGTTTCTTGCAATGGTTTAGGTCATGACCTCACAAAATTCAATGCGTCTACCGGATCATCTTCAATCAACTAGTGTAAAATCTTCATTTTGTATGGATGGAACTTATGCTGTTTTAAAAACGTTTTGACAGTAGTCGCCAATACATCACATATCGCAGCTACATGTGAAGTTGATTGTTGGGAATGCACTACCATTTCACCGACATCTAATTTGTTTGTTTTCTGAAATTGCGGGTTGTCCAGGGTTTTTCCTGTTTTACACGCTTCCAGTGTTAATACATTTTTGCAAAAGCTCTCTTAAATACGTCCTCGAGATAGGACGAACGGAAAAACGTTCATTAAATATTCTTTCGGCTTCGTGAAAGTTTCGATTGGCTTCAGCAAAAATAAAAACTGCTTCAGTTTTTTCTTGCAAAGTTCGAACATTTGGCATAATTATTGTTAGTATCGCCGGTTTTAACACACGACATTCAAACGTGAGCAAACACAATAACTGAATTAAAGTGACAGAACAGAAAGACTAATTCTTTCAATTGTTTTACTTCAGTTGTTTCACCTCCTACATTTTTTTAGCGTTTTGCTTAATTTCAGAAACAGATAATTTGGAAGTCTGTCACCTGTTTTTGAATCTATAAAATTTTCCCAAAATATAGAACTATACTCAAAGAGACCTTTCAATTGAGGTGTCACTCCACACGCATTGCCGTTTAAAAAATATTTCAAAATGGCGCCTAGCCGCATTGTATACAGAGCAAGTACAAGGTAAGGAAGCTCCCTTTTTTGCCGTTGCTTTCAGTTTTGTTATTTTCTTTAATATTACTAATCAAAGTTCTTCTCTTCATACTGACGTCTAAACATGTTGTTATTTAACTGTCAGACGTTCATTTTAGTATAAAAATATTATGAGATAGGCTTCTTAACTTGAAATTGAGTATTAAATAATTATAATTTCATGTAGAGTTCAAAAAAATAAAAACTATACAGGATTTGTATATACATAGCATGTACAATGTATAGAGACCCCCATTTTTACCGTTACTTACTCAGTTTTATTATTATATACAATATTACAAATCAAAGTTTTCGGGAAATTCTTATCTACCTACATGCTGACGTATACTATTTTTGTTTAACTGTCATCCAATAGTTTATCCATGATTGCCTTTCAACTGTTAAATGGAGTAGGTATCTTTTCTTTTTCAAGAATTTGTTTTGAGTAAATGCCGCTTAAAGTTTTAATTTAAATTTAATCAAATTCATCGGCGCTTTTTAACTTATAAAGCAGAAAATTAAATAACTCCACAAATACATATGTGGGGCGTATTAAACGTCAGCATTCTGTACATTGAAGACACTGTTAAACACACATTTTGTGACATGGAAATTTTTAGGTGTTTCTGATGTATTGCGGCACCCAAAAAACGAATTTAAAAACAGAATTTGCCTATCCCCTACGAATTTTTAGTAACAAGCACATACAGGTTGATTTCTAATAGGTCTAAAAAGCTTTGACATCGTGTTCGGGAAGTCATTTTAAGAAAAAAAGTTATATAAATACAGGTCCTATTTTGTTTATTTACAGAACTACATCAGATTTAAATTTTATTGAATTATAAATAATCATGACTATGAAAGAAAAATATTGCCTATAGCAGTTGTTCAAAATGCCCCCCTTGAGCTCGAATGCAAGCATGACACCTGCGAACCATTGACATTGAGTCGTAAACACGCGGTGTTGTTGCTTCATCTTCACGAATTTCATTAAATCTATTTGTTATTTGGTCAAGTAATTGTTCACGTGTATTAATTTCGCCACTGTAAACCTGTTGCTTCAAATGGCCCCAAACAAAAAAATCCAAGGGGTTTAGGTCGGGAGATCTTGGCGGATAAGCAATAAAACCTCTCCGACCAATCCATCGTTCAGGATAATGTGCATTCAACCATTGACGTACCTGTCTACCGTAGTGAGGTGGAGCGCCATCGTGTTGAAACCACATCTGTTGACGATCACGAAGAGGAGTATGTACGATCTTCCCAAAAAGCGTTTCATCTAGAAAAGTAGATAGTGTTCTGCATTTAGCCTGTGTGGTAAAACTTCTAATTCAAGCAGTTCTCCGTTAAAGATACCGGCCGATGCATTCACACTAAAGCGGTGTTGAAATCGCTTTTGTCTAACAGCATGTGGATTCTGGAGATCTCATAGATGGTAATTAAGAGTGCTATTAATACCATCTCTAGTAAATTGGGCCTCATATGTCCATACTCTTCCAGTTAAAAAAATTGGATCTTCGGCAATTTTTTCTAACAACTAAGAACAAAACTCAACACGCTGGCCTTCAAGGTGTAATGCCTGGACACGTTGAATGTGATAGGGGTGTAACTGTTCACGATGTAGTGTTCGTCATACAAAGTTTTGAGATAGACGAAACTGCGCTGCGATAAGTCTAGTGCTCAGTGTGGGGTTGTCCAACACTGCATCAATTACATTTTCTTCGTTATTGACAATATCTTCTCTAGCGTGATTAGCTCGATCATTACGTGGAACAACAATTGAACAAGTTTCTTTGAGTCGTTGAAAAGTACGGCCGAAAACTCTGTGACACGGTTGACGTCTATCAGGAAATCTTCGGCGATACTCTCTAGACGCCTGCAGACTGTTACCATCACAATACCCATACAGATAAACAATGTCTGCATATTCAGCTACACTAAAGTCACTGATTTTGACAACCAGCAACTTAATTGTTTCACAAATTTTGTTGTTTATTTCCATGTCTACAAAATTTTAAAGTTGTACTTTAAAAATTATTTCTAATTTAATAAAATTTAAGGAAACACAAAACAGGCCATGGAACAGGGAACAGTATTTACGGACAGACACAAACTGACGGAGCGGAAAATTCCAGGAGATGGAAACTGTTTATTCACCTCGATAGCAGATCAAAGCACAGGGGGCACAGCACCGCGGGAACAGCTCAAACAAGAAGCTTTCAACTTACGAAAAAAATCGTGTCATACATCAGAGAAAATCTACAAAATTTTCAATTGCAACTAGAGGAAAATGTAAGAAATCTGGCTCCGCGCTAGAATCATCTGGATCATACCTACGGTCAAGCACTACTACTACAGCGCCACCAACCAAACAAGTCTCTTGGGTGCGGTGCGGTGCGGTGTCGCTGTATTTTTGAGGTACACTCAGTGTCAATAGTACTTTGGCGGTAAATTTAAACGTGTAATATTGTGTATTTGCAAGTTTATTAATTTTTCTTATGTACCTACGTACTTATATAAATTTGTTCAAACTGTTAAAAGAAAATTTAGTAGACAAGTACCAGAATTAGATTTGAGAAGAAAATAAATAAGGAAATTTTATTTTTATTTTAGATAAATTTTGTCTACTATTATTAATTGCGTAAAGAAAATTTAAAAAAAAGCCAAAATAACAAAACATATTTTTTATAAATCACTAAAAGTTATTAATTAATTACTGCAAAACGAAAATTTTTGTAAAATGAACCAAAATAACAAAACATTTTTTATAAATTACAAAAAAGTATATATTTAAAACTAATTAAACACTATCGTCGTCACTAACCTGCTCTTCACTGATTTCAGAATCTTCATCTGATGAACCAGTGTTTACCATGAAACATAAAATTATCTATAAAATATATGCCTACCTTATTTCGAATAAGACGAAAAAAATAGTCTTAAAAAAGACTAATTTCTTTTATAAAGATGAACGAAAGTAGAGAAAATTAAGAAACACAAACACGCGATAACCTGTCAATTTGCTAGCTACTTTCACTTTTGTCACGGAAGGTACAACGCCGGCAGGAGTTGTAGGTATTGGCTTAAACTTTTACCGCCACGAATTTTTAAAATTAGTTGGCATATTTTCCGATGTGCTTGTTTGGTTGGTGGCGCCGTAGAAGCTTAGAAGACCTAGGGGAAGAGGGGTTTTGGGGAGGAGCCGAATCAATAGCAGCAGCAGCAGAAATACTAAAGACGTCAATAGAAATACACTACGAAGCAGGTCCGATCTCCGATCAAGAATCGACTGAAGAAGAACAGAATAACGAAGGAGAAGAAGCAGTAAGAGAGTGAGGTACGGGAAAACAAAGGAGAAGGAACGAAACAAGTACCAGTGGAAAAGAAAACAATGGACTCCTAGCCGACAACTCCAGAGGGGAAGGATAAAAAAGAAGAAGAATCGAGAGCTGACATTAAAATTAAGTGGAAATAGTACGATTTGGGGTTAATATTAAGTTATTAGTTATTAGGAAACTAAGATAGGTGGAATTTGTTACGTTAGAACAGTAGATAGATGAGAGATACGAACCATGTGAAACTTTGATACCAAAGTTTATTAGGGTTAAATGCATAATCGCATAACGGTCCCGGTTACGTAATCAAAATTCCATTGATGCGTAGCTTACTAACTACGCGGTATTGCAGCAGCGGTGCAACACCCCACCCGATCCCACCCTATCCCATAAATTCCTTCCCACCTACTGGTATGGGGTGGGCCTGGCGTAATCCAGGAGTGACCCTCGAGTCAGCTCCATGTCAGATGATGATGATGATGATGATTTCTAATTCAATAAAATTTAAATCTGATGTACTTCTGTAAATAAACAAAATAGGACCTATATTTATATAACTTCTTTTCTTAAAATGACTTCCCGAACACAATGTCAAAGTTTTTTACACGTATTATAAATCACCCCGTATATTTTGCAAGTATGCAACATATGCATATTTCGCCACTTTGTGTAATGTATCAGCAGTGACGAATATACCGTGTTAAGACAAGTTCATTCCTGTCTATTACATGTAAGAGGTACGCACCAAATCAGATATTGTGCATTAGTAGGCATTTACCGGCGTATGAAGTTACTGCATTTCCTATGTCGTGCCGCGAAACGTCGTTACTAACATGTTTGTGTTCTACATACTTGATTTATGTTTATTACTGTACTGTGATTGACCGTGAATTAACAAGTAAGTACAATGCCGAGGCAGTGTGTAAATATTGTCAACAGTTTTTATTATGTGTGTGGGGAACTAACTTTTAAATCGCAAAAACATACTTTCACCCCACTTGTACGAAGAGCTTACGAACTTTATTTCGGAGTAAAAGTAGAAGATGAAGATAAGTCATGGGCTCCTTACATATTATGTTGTAAGACTTGTGTAACATTGTTAACAGGTTGATTGAAAGGTACAAAACGTGAAATGCGTTTTGCAGTACCAATGGTGTGGAGAGAACAGAAAGACCATGCCACAGATTGTTACTTTTGCCTCACTAACATACTGGACATCGGATCGAAGTCCAAGCCTACTGTACAGTATCTTAATTTACCATCAGCTTTACGGTCCGTCAAACATAGTGAAGATCTTCCTATCCCAAATCCACCAGAATCTTGGAGTTTGAACGAAGAAGAACCTGAAAGCAGCGGTGTTCCAACTGATGATATGCAATTCGTACAAGAAATCGGCAATGATCCACTATTTCAAGCACCATAATGTTCAGCAGAACTACCTCTGATTTCACAGGCTGAACTGAATGGTTTAGTTCGAAATTTAAAACTAGCAAAATCACAGTCAGAACTTCTAGCATCGAGATTAAAAGGATGGAATCTCCTCGAAGGTGACGTATACTTCCAAAAACGTCAAAAAGGACTTACATATTATTTCGCTCAAAAAGGGACTTTGGTATATTGCACGGCTGTTGACAACTTATTTCACGCATTAGGACAGAAACATGAACCAAGTAATAGGCGCCTATTTATAGATTCTTCAAAACTTAGCTTAAAAGCAGTTTTGCTTCACAACGGCAATAAATACCCATCTGTACCTATAGCTCATACTGTGCATATGAAGGAATCATACGAGAATATGCGATATCTCCTAGAACACATCCGGTATAATAATTACGAGTGGTCAATCTGTGGAGACCTAAAATTGTTAGCACTTCTTCTTGGACTTCCGCTTGGGGTTTACAAAATACTGTTGTTTCCTGTGTGAATAGGAGAGCCGTGCACGTGATCGTCACTATATATAGAAGGAATGACCACTACGTCAAGCACTAACTCCGGGTCAAAGAAATATTACCAACGAACCACTGGTTGATCCTAAAAACGTATTTCCTACCTTAATGAAAAATTTCGTTAAAGCACTAGATCGGAACAAAAAAAGGTTCTTGTATCTAAAATAGAAATTTCCCAGAGTTAGTGAGGCAAAAATTAAAGAGGGACCAAAAATACGAGAAGTAATCAAGATGGCGAATTTGACAACTTGCTGAATGAAGTTGAACTAAGAGCATGGAGATCTTTTACAACAGTTATGGCCAATTTTCTTGGAAATGTCAAAGCTGAAAATTACAAAGATCTTGTGACTGAATTACTTAGTGCCTACAGAGAAAAGGGATGTAAAATGTCTTTAAAAATTCACTTTCTGGATGCTCATCTCGATCTCTTTCCGGAAAATTTGGGTGCTGTAGGCGACGAACATGGAGAATGTTTGCACCAAGACGTTGTAACCATGGAAAAGCGATACCAAGGCAAATGGAGTCCTAGTTTGCTTGCTGATTACTACTTGACATTAATCCATGATGCCCCAGAGACCAAATATCGCCGTAAAACATCCGCAACAACATTTTAAAGTAAGTGCAACATTAAGAACATACCGATATTGATATATTTCCGTATAACGCACACTTCGTAGCAAATAGAGTGTGGGTGATAGAAAAAATCCAAGGTCATTTTCTGCTTTCAGGTGATATTTTATATAACATACGCTATGTTTTATCCATGTCACAAAAAAAAGTTGATTTTTGTTTACCAGTGATATTCAGGAAAAATACTAATTCCACAAAAAAATGTAAGAAAATATATATTTCACCATCGCCCTTCCTAATTTTATGTCTATAAATAGAAATAAAATATCAGCTTCCAAACCTCTTCAATAATTGAGAAAATAAAAATACTACCATCTAAAAATATATTATTTTTAATTACAGGAAACGCGATAAAAAATTGTTTACTGGTAACATTTTTTTTTGTAATTAACATCGATTAAATCACACCTGAGCAACACGCTTTGTATTTATTAACTAAACAAATAATTAATAACCTCCAGGAGAATATACAACTACGTTTTTCTGTGGTGCTTCAAAAAAAACTATTTATTTAACTTACCAATTTAATTCCCATATTTGAAATTTCCTGTCTCGTAATTTAGAAACTAATCCGCGATTATCAACACGGGATCAATAATCAGTCCAGAATGGCAGCTAAAAATAAATTAATCAGGATAATCAGTTTCAAAGGTACACAGTTTAATCCACACTCAATTTCTCGTCCGGCCCCAAACAACCCCGCAACGGCTGATTTAGCAGCGGGTTCAATAAAAAATTCTCGGGGAAATTCACCAGCTTGACACATTTTTCACGAATCGATCTTTATGTATGGGGTTTCGTACATGTTTCAGATATCGTAACGTCTCATGAATTTTATTCAAACCTTCCCTGGTGTCACCCAGTATCAGCAAAGGCCCTCAATATACTAAAACCCGGCTATCATTTTTTATTTCTCTTATGGGTTGCGTTGCGAAATTCGATTTTTAACAGACTCAAAAGAGTTATTAATCTTGTTCATTGGCCTGTGAAAAAGCGAAGGGTTGTACTCAAAAAAATGTCCGGTCAATACCGCAGATACCCCTCCTGATAAATGTTCAACGAACTTTAACTCTTTATTTACGAATATCATTTTAGACCGCATCTTAAAGAATATATACAGGGTGTCCCAGAAAAGATAATCTACATGGAGATCTTGGGTATTTTAAAAGTTACGAAGTCGGTTAAATTAGAGAAAAGTTCTACGCTTACGAAAATGAAATATCCTGAAAAAAATGAAATTTGTCTTTTTCGAAAATATCTAATAAGTTTGTTTCTTATTAAAGTTATGCAATTGAAACTCGCTATTCTTACATAAGTAGGCACGAAGAATTTAATTTCGACTATTAAAATTTTCCAAACCAATTATTTTAGAAAATACGAGTCTTTCTTATGGGCACCATATTCGATTTTTAAATGAAACATATAAAGTAGTTTACGACCGTATAGAACATGCGTATGGCAACAACAGATATAGGGTTAAAAAATAAGAAAAATTATTTCTCTAATTTAACCGCTTTCGTATCTCTTAAGGTCGCCGAGGTCCCCATGCAAATCATCTTATCTTGGACACCCTGTATACATATGCTTTTAATCAGCGTTAAGACAAAGATATTTTCACGCTTGTCTGTTCTACTGTTACGACCCTATGCGTTTATTAAATACATATTAATATTTACTAGGAACCAACTAACAGTCGTGTAGAGAAATACATCTACCACTCTTTAAAATATAACATATCTTGAAGTTATTGTAGTAGAGTTCAGAATATAGTATATGACTTCTAAATCCAATAACACTTAAGATGTAGATTAGATCAACCATTCCACAAAAATGAGTACTATAAAATTCTCATCGTGTCTCGTAGTTCAATGCTTTATGGAGATTTGTAAAGTAAATTCTTTCTTCTTATACAGTATGATCAACCAAACGCGTGTGCAAAAAAAACGTGAATCTTTACTTAAGCCTTACAGTTTTTAATGCTTACTACAATTACTTCAGTGCAGTTCAGTGGAATAGATATTTTTTTTACTGTAGAACACATTCTAGCTATCACTACATTAGAGTTTTACCTTCACATTTTAAAATAACAATATTGCATATAAAGAACTCTGTTTACAACAGCTGATTTAAAAATTACATGTACATAATAAGTAGAAATGTATAAACAATACATTCTAAAATAAAATTTAAAAACAATTTAGCACGAATTCACTCCGCTTTTGGTCTGACCTTCTACAACTCACTACTAACCTCACTTTTTAATCTCTGCAAAAGCTCACGAATTCTTGTTGTTCATTTGTCGTTTTCCCAAAATATGTCTTTATTATACAGTTTATTTTTAAATTCGGGGCGCGTTATAACTAACTATAGAAAAAACATGTTCCACTACAACTGGTACAGTTTCGAACGGGCAAACGAAACAAGATGGCGGACTTTTTTAATGTAACACCCTGTGTTTTCCACCTAATTCGATTGTGTAATATGTTCACTTTAAAAAACTGTAAACAACTGCCGACTTAAAGATAATAATAAGCGCGATGTTTACATTTGAAATAACGTGTATAACAGTGGAAATTACTTTTCCCTTTGTTTATTATTAATTTTGAAGTCAGACTTTTGTCATGGTTTTTTGAGAAAATATGCAATGGTTATTAGGCTAAAAATAGGTGTTTGATTAAAAACCAAAATGGTGCAATTTTGTTTCGTTTCTCCCAAATACTCATCGCCTGAAACAAAAATCAAGATGGCCGACTTTCGGTTTAAGTGGAAGGGACACCGAGGGATTACTACACGGTATTTCAATTAACCACATTAGGTCGCCAATTGTGTTATATTTTCGAATAAAAAACGAAATAAAAAGAAAAGCACGGGGTATTCTATTAAAAATGTATAACAATGTCTCATTCACTTGAACTGGTCCGCCATCTTGCCGCCTGGAACTGTTCCTATTTTGTTTAAATATGTTTTTTTGTATAGTTTGGGGAGACGACATAAATGAAGCAATGCGAGCAAGAGATTTAGAATAAAACGCATACTACGACATCTGTAGTTCTCCGCACATACATACAATAATAACTGGGCAAGTCAACTCGCTCTTAATTTAAAAACAACCTGTATAGAAAACAATATGGTGCATATTTTAAAGGTCTTTCGCCGTCCATTTTCTATTTAGATTAATTATTGCTATTTTGTAAATATAAAACAAAAACTCCAAGTAAGTTATAGCTAGACCCTCTGAAGGTAGCTCTATTTATTAAACATTTTAAAATGGCTTATAAAGAAGCCATTCAGGTTTGTCAAGATATTCAAACGTCAACTTTTACCAGGTGAAAAAGAATTTAATTCCTGTGGTAGCAACTGAACTATATACTTACTTCCATAATTATTACGTAATTGTAATAAATGGAATAAAACAAGTAAAGACGCACGTTTTATTTTCGACAGCCAATGGGGCACATTGTACTAACGTGCCCTTTTGCTTATTACATGCTAGCATCTAGTCAACTATATTTTGAACTGAACTATACATCATACAAATCTGAAAACATTAGCAACATCATCATCATCATCTGACATGTCAAAAGAAAACAATATTTTAATATTTGTTTATTAGGTTTAATTTTTCCAATATACAATTCTTGACGAGATAAGCTAGCACTTGATTTAGAATCACAGTTCTTTCCTTTTCTGAAATAACTACTGCAGTAAGGCACTCGCGGAGAAATTGGTAGTTGTCGACTCCTAAGACGATTTAGATTTATTGTTGTAGGACTCTTCTCACCAAGCTTAGATTGTATCGTACTTTTAAGAAACCTTTTGCAGTTTGTAGTGCTATTTTGCAATGCATTTACGCCAGCATAAGTATAACTATGGAGATAGTTGATAACAATTAAAGAAGGTGCTGTTTTATTAGTTATTAGTTTAATCAAATTGCGCGGGTAAATTGCTGAATTGGCCTTATGTGTTTTTTTAGTTACAAACAACTGAAATTTAGGGGGAAAACTACAAGGTTTAAAGCCCCGAAATTATTACTAATTTTAATTCAATGAATGCAACAATCTGTAAGTTAATAACATACATCTTCTCTATTTATATTTCCTATATTAGTAAGTTGTTACTTTAGGGGTCCCACAAATGTAGTTAGTCCCGGGCCCGTATATTCTAAATCCGGGCCTGTATGAGTGTAAATTCTATTTTGTAAAATAAAATTAATAAACAATTAAAATGACATCAACTTTAAAATTCACTAGGATTTACTAAGATATTTTATAACTTCATGTGATTTGTAGTAACTACCATTTACAGTTAGAACCTCTTTTATTATAGCCACTGTATAATTTCTACAGTTAGCATGTAAGCACATATCAAAACCATTTCCGCTGTATTTTCCGACTTCCTTTTATGTGCATACTTTACTGAATTGTTGAAGCGTGCGAATATGCAGGTAGACTTTGCATACACAAAAATAAAGTAAAAACCAATTTTATTTTTAAGTTACATAAAAATATAGCCAAATTTTACTTTTCTTACAAAGCGCATTTGTCTCCTACAAAAATTCCAACAATTGTTGAACTGATCGTCAGGAAGAAACGATAATTATTAATCCATTATTAGTCCAATATTGTTGTTTCTGCAATGTTATGGATTTTATTTTATTTTTGGTTTATTGGGAAACTAAGGGTCGTTCAAATATTCCTGTCGAACGAGGGACGTGTTAGAATATCGGGGTTCTTCAGTGGTTGATGAACCAGCCACACGTCACTTTACTGTGATTCTGTCACTGTATTAATTTGTATATAAAGCTCTAAAATGAACATGATTGAAAATCCGCCAACGCTGTCAAAATGTAGCATCAAATATGGAAGATTTATGGTCCGGGCAACATGAATAAAAGAAAGGTACACTGGTGTACGAACTTAAGAAATGGCCGAACAAACGTGCATGATGAGGAACGAAGTGTAAAAAAATCGAACAAGAAAATTTGTGAAAATCGTTTCGCACCTTTGGAAATGGCGATACTGTACGAAATTGTCACCAACAGGCTACAGTACTGCAAACTTTGTGCGAGGTGGGCGCCAAAGATGTTGACGGATGTACACCAAAATCAGCGAATGGCCTCTGTACTGACCTTCCTTCATCGGTACGAAAGTGATGGCGATGAGTACCTAAATCGCACTACGGCTGGCGACGCTAGTTTGTTTTCGTACACAAATGTTATAACCAAACAACAATCAATGCAGTGGAAGTATGAGATAAAATGTTCAAGCAACCGTTTGAGAACCAATACCTTATGACTACTGTGTTTCTGGGACAAGAATGATGAAACCTTAAAAAAGTTGAGAAGGGCGATTCACAACAAAAGGCTAGGTCTGTTGCCTCTGGAATCGCGGCTGCTCACACTGTACAACTAATTGAGCAATTCAATTGAGAAATTTTTAACCATCCCTTATAGAACCTCGAGTTACTGCCGAGTGATTATTACTTCTTCCATCTTAAGAATTTTTAGGAACCCGCGACTGTTTTCTCGACGACGACGACCTCAAAACGACAGTATAAAATTGGGTTTTCGTAATAATGAAATAATTATTTTGGAGATTTTTCAGATTGTTTACATCGTCTTTTGCAATTTTTTAGCTACATATTTACCTAATTAGTTAATTAAATAAATAATATCAATTATACTATTTATACAATTAACCTTAAAGCATGCTTCGCCACTGTTATATATATATATATATATATATATGTGTATATATATATACAGGTTGAATAAAAAGTAAGGAACATCGATGCTACAGCCTTAAATAATAACTTTACGAAAAAAAATTTCTAACAAAAGTTTCCTATCAAGTTATTTGCCACAATTTGGCGTTTTTCATTTTTTTTCCGATTGGCATATGTTTTAGCTATGACGCCATCGACATTTTTTGGCAACCTATACTTTTGTTCACGAATTTGGATACAACACATTTTTCTGAATACGACATTGTCAAAAACATATGACCTTGACCATTTTTTATAAAATGACAAAGTTACTACTCAATAAACACTTCAAATGCACTACTTTTGACAAACAAAAGATAGAAAATGCATTATTTCAAGAAACAACTCCAAACAACCGTCAAAACCGTCTTTTTTTAAATTATTATTGGTCTACTCTAATCACTTTATCACACATTTTTGAAACTTTGCGATTGATTATTTCGAAAACTTTCCTCTTCAAGGACATACGTTTTTGACAATGTAGTACTCTGAAAAATGTGCTGTATTCGAATTCGCGAACAAAAGTATGGGGTGCCATTTAAAAAAAATGTGGATGACGTCATAGCTAAAACATATGACAATCGAAAAAAAAATTAAAAACGCTAATTTGTGGCAAATAACTTGATAGGAAACTTTTGTTAGACACTTTTTTTCGTAAAGTTATTATCTAAGGCTGTAGCATCAATGTTCCTTACTTTTTATTCACCCTGTATATATATATATATATATATACACACACATGTACTTCCGCGTCGTATTTACACACTGAAGAATAAGCCGATGGCAGAAGAATAAAAGTAAGTAAACAATAGTTGAAAGTGAAATTAAGCCATATTATTGAATTTCGGTTATAGGAATACCTAAAAGTAATAGAATTTGTAGTGGCAGGACTACCATCAAAGAAGTAAAATAAGAATGTGGAAGCTACGTTGAATATAGAGTGATTGTAAATGATTGAGGACAGTTTGAATTTACCGCCACAAATTTTAGTGTATTTCACATGTTGGTTGTGGCTATATCAATATAGGGGCGGGGCTTTTTATAAATGTTTCATGGTCGCCGTATTTATGATTTCTGCTGTTCCTAATCGATTTAATGTTTGTTATTTGCTTTATTATTATTTTCACTTATTGCTAAGACGAACTTCTAAGTTTATTGTGTATTAACTGTTTTAATTAAAAAGGTAAAACTATTAATTAAAATCGTTATTAACAATTAATATATTTCTCAGTTATCCCTATTTGAGACGCCACTGATGAGAAATAAACAGCTGAGTGGTTTACTGTATTTGCTACCAACATGATAATAATTTCTTATGACGGTAAATTCAAACTAGCCTCAATCATTTACAATCACACTGTACATAAGTGGGCTACTACGCCCCTGCATTAAATATGTTTTAATTTATATATTTGTCTGTTTAAAAGGTTGCTAATTTCTGATTTATTTTTATGGTATCGCTTAAATTTCTGCACTGTGCTCATATAAGGCGACTTTAAATATTGATTAACAAGTAAAACCCTATCATTAATAATTTTATATGTGTAATACGTATTTCGACGCAATAACACGTAATTTTCAACATCAATATTATTTCTACTTAATGATCAATATCAACGAAACAATTTACAAATTGACTCAATTTTATTTGACTGTATTTTACGAACGAATTTATACAAATACAATTCATTAAAACACGTGCACCCTTTTGTCGTTTTTCAGAAAACACACATACACTAATCGCTGAAACTTCCCTTATGGAGAAAAAAAGTTTTATTGTAATATAAAACATTAATTTTCATATTTCATTTTATATAAAGGGCGTCAATTTGAAAATGTACAATGTATTATATCTCTGGAAGTAAAAGAGGTATTCAATATTTCTAGAAATCATTTCTACTACACGGAAGGGGAATCATCATAACTCATAAGGTAACCTTCTCCATTCAATCCGTTACGCTCTAGCTACCCTAACAAAAAATTTTTTTAAATTTAACACTTACCTTGTGATACCTCAATGAAAAGCGCTTACAAAATGCAATTCAATAAAAGCAAATATTTTTTACCTGATTCGTTTCGGAAATATTAAGAAATAAAACTCGAAAGGTTCGGCAGCATTTATTTTAACCCAAATTTAAAAATTAAATGTTCATTATTCTCTACACATAATAGTAAAGTCTACTCTCACATTCTTTCCGAATATTGTGCAACAGACCGAGACTGAGTTTTGTAGACAACAGATTTTAAGGGACCCATAAACAGCAGTCTAATAGTCAAGTCTGAAGATCTTGGGGGCCATTCTGTTTTTCCGAAGCGAATTAGGTAAAAAAATGTTTCTTATTGAATTGCATTTTGTTTTTTTTTCAGTGAGACATCACAAGGCGGTTGTTACCATTTAAAATTTTTTTGGTGTGGTAGCTAGAGCCTAAGGGGTGAATCGGGAAGGTTACCTCATAAGTCATAATGATTCCCCCTCCATGTTGAAAAAATGATTTCTAGGAATTTTAAATAGGTACCTCTTTTACTTCCAGATATATAACACATGGTATGTTCTAAAATTGACACCCTGTATATACTGAGATACCTAGGTGTAATCGGGAGGAGGGGGAGTACTCGTGGTACTACTGCAACCCCTCATAAGAACAAAACAATTAATTCGACTGCCTTACCTAAAAAACAACTGCAAGTAAATACAGCAAATTATTAATTTTTAGATTTGATAAAATATATTATTTTCTAAAAAAAAGTGTAAATATTTTGTTACGATACAACTACAATCATTTCTATTTGTAGTCATACAGTGACATTTGGAATATTTATGAAGTTACCACAGAAGTTCTGTGTGCAGTGGTGTAGTTCATTCTTTACTTTCAGATAACCCCATTTGTTTGTTTGTTGATGCAGGGAGAGAGAATATTAAAAATTACAGGTATGCTCTTAAGTGGAAGTGTTTTATTATATAAAACAATAAAATATATACAGAGTATTCCGTTCAAAACAACGAAGTAGCCAGTAATATTTCTAAGAGCAGGCTTTGAAAAAAAAACAAATCTACTACGCCATTGTATTTTATACATACATACTATGCTATGTAGCTTTGTAGTATCAGTACAACTACCCTGTATATTTTCCAGGACCCACCTTCTTTAAATTCCAGATATACCCCCGATGGGATACAGCTTTTTTATAATTAGTACTTAACATTGTAGCAATATATTTTTACCATGATGCCCCTGCTGTCATTTTTTCTAGATCCGCCACTGTTCGGAGGTACGCAATTTCCTGGAGAATTTTAAAATTTATGTGCGAACTTTGAAACTATAAAGTACTTACTTAATGGATTTATTTCTTGCGTTGTGTATAAGCTCGAAGTAACTTACAATTTGTAGATCATCAATTTACCTTTATTTTTCAGGTTAACGGTTGGGAAAACAGAGAAATAGGAATATTCAAGAATGCCGAAGCACGAGATAACTTGTTGAAGAAAAAAATGAGTTGTGGGAAAACAACATAATTGAGACTTCTAAACTAGTCGTTTATTTATCTAACAATTTACAGCTACAAATTAATGAAGATTAAAGTTCAGAAACGCCGCATATCGAATTAATTGGACGCTTTAATAACCAGACGAATACTTAAAGTAAGTAGAACACATCTTGTACAGAAAACCCATATATAATCGCTACAATAGTTAACAGGAACCCTGCACCATATTCAGAGGATTTTTGTAAAAGAACTACTTGTACAGACTACCTACAAACAAGCCGAAGCGAAGCTGTCATAAAGAGGGAAAAGTTGCGTACAAAGCGTGAATTATTGTTAAAAGCGGATACAAGCAGTGAAGTGTGGATCCCAAGACGCCGATTACATGGGACGAAACTGGAGCATTTGTACGAGTACAATCTCAACATAAACTCCTTGCCTGCGAGGCAACTTAACAGGAATTAAACGTCACCCTTAATTGGATAAAGCAGTGCAGGACATGCATCTTTCCACAAACTAAAACAGACCCGTCCCAGTGGTGATCTGCTGAATAGCGTCCTGGTAACTCGGTGGCGGCAATAATTTTTCGGCGGCTTGGTCTAGGTTAGCATCGCCGCTAGTCGCTTCCCCGTGGACAGTTCCGTAATTTTTATTTATTAAAATGCCTGAATCCTCAGATTTTGTGACTTTAAAACGTTCTGGCATTGTGAAAACGCGAAATAAATCAAAGAATCAGAAATACAGTACTTGTCAACATCTAATGCCAGTCACATCCGTTAAACACTCACTAACACATGGAATTCTTTTCAAATCAAAATTTATGCATGTTTATAACGTCACTCATTCGCTACTGTCAACCAATAGTTGTATCAACTTGCACTACTGTCAGCTGTTCTACCGGCATCATATACATTCCTAGAACGCACACTTCATTACTGTTTTTCCATCAAGAAAACTTACAGCGCCATCTACCCTTTAATAGCTTTATTAATATTTTGCTGTTTTATACAGGTAACAACTTCATTACGTACACTGTACTTCCTCATCATATGCACGCAAATACAATTTTCAACAAATATATTGCAATTTTTAACACATAAATTTCATTTGACTGCACGTTTTGTTTCTATAATCTATACATTTTTTGCCTAGTATATTTTTCGCAATGTTGGCAGGGTGGGCTTTACATTTGACGGGCCTAATGCTGGACTTACGAACAAAACTTTAACGTGCAAGGCCATATTTACAAACGACTAAACGGGGATGTAACTAGGATAGTATATTCTCATTTTAAGTGTAATATTCTGTATTTCCTTCTAATGTAGTCTATCTTATTATTTCTACAAATCTGCCAAATGTACTCTTTCGCGTTTAGCGGCATGTAGTAGTTTTACAAAAATATGAATGTATACACTGATTTAATCAAAACGAAAAATAGTTTTTAGGAAATAAAACGCAATTAGCGGTATTTTTTCATCATCCTGTTTCATATACATACATGTAAAACGCTTAAATGTCATTTAAAACGATTGATTTGAGGAAACAATTGATTTTTTTTATTGAAGTTTTTGTCAGATCAACATTGCATTGTTATACATAACAGGTTTGAGTAGTTAAATATGACTAAGACTATGGTATGTATACATTATATGCGTTCTAAACATAGGCTTGCAAATAGCTGTGTGTAATACATGAAGACAGGTAGTAACGGCCTCGGGGACTCGAAGGTGATGGTTGCTAGTTTTCATCATTTGAGATAACGTCTTGAGGGAGTTTTCTCTTCAGTCTGTGATGGATGTTACGCTGTCCAAGATTGTAGTGAGTTGCTCCTTCACAGGTGGCAATGTTTGAGAAGAAGGTCCTAGTGTCCTTGACGATATGGTCTTGGATTGGGGCGACACCCAATTCGTGGTGGAGTTGTGCGTTTCGGATATACCATGGGGCATTTACAGCGATTCGTAGGACCTTATTTTGGAATCGTTGTAGCTTGTGTATATTTGTTTTGCTTGTGGTGCCCCAGACAGGAGAGGCGTAGAGTGCCAGGGGCGTAGGAGGCATTTATATAGTAGGATGGTGCATTCGGGTTGAAGTGGGGTTTTGTGATTGATAATGGGATAGAGTTGTCAGAGTCTGGTGTGTGAGTGGGTTTGTTTTTTGGTTGATCTGGAAACTCCACGTTAATCTTTCATCTAAATGCCTCCAAGATATTTTATAGCCGAGTCTCTGGGATTCCAGGGTATGTCGAAGTCATCGATGGTAATAGTAGGCGGGTTGTCCATTTTTCGCAAGGTGAAGATTTTACATTGACATTTGGTGGGATTGAGTTTGAGAGGAAACAGTTGATTAAAACTATCCAAATTTCAACACATCACGTTCAAAATAAAATCCATAAATTATGTAAATCAACAAAGGAGAGTAAGGTCTTCCTAAAAAGATGAATAATTATTTTGTTTTTGTAAACAAACCTGTAAAGATAAATATGTGGTTTTACTCAGGATAGTAAATACAGTAGCATGCAGATTATTACGAATCTGCCATTATTTTTCCTTTTTTTGTATTACTGTCAAATGTGACAGCCATTTTGTGCAATGTGCCATAACCTCAAAACAATAGACTTTTGATTATAATTAACTGTTTCTCTCATTACGAGATAAACACTGGTATTTCTTGTTTTTTTTATTATTAAAGGAGGGAAGCTTCTGATGTTAAATAAGCATACGTGTATGATATAAAGGTAAGTGAACCAATGAACAACCGATTATTCAGGTATGGTTTCGAAATGACAAATTCTTGAAAAATTGCCAGAATCTCATCGATTTTGTAGTAAAACAAATCATTGAAATCAAAGGTAAACATGTTTCGTCTTAAATCAATACAGTATAGTTTTATATTTACCAACTTATTTGAAAACTCTCCTGATTAATAGGGCTTTATTCTTTTTGTTTAGACAATTTACTTGTGTTCATATTACTTTGCAGCCTGCTACATATCCAGTAGAAATATTATTATCTATTTTTAGTCCAAATTTGTAGTCACTCTACTGTAACCCATGGGCACTTGGTTCTGAGGGAGCGACACCAGGTGGCCTCCATCAGCACACTAAGATATAGGTAGGTCCTAATTTCTTATGATAATTTCATTTCTCCTTGCGGGGCAGTTTAAATGTGATGAAAGTTTACAATTTGTTCATTTCTTTACCGTTGAAAATTATTGCATTAAAATGTATTTTGTGCTTTAGTTTGCGTTCAAATAAAGCGCTTTCTAGCTAAGAATACCAACTGGAAACAAACTCTGCGTGCGGGGCAGCTTAAATATGATGAAAGTTTACAATTTGTTCATTTCTTTACCGTTGAAAATTACTACATTAAAATGTATTATTTGCTTTAGTTTGCGTTCGAATAAAGCGCTTTCTAGCTTAGAATACCAACAAAGCTAGCTCATATATTCAACTATCCTAAAACTTGGGCCAGTCAATTGGTGTAGCATATTCCTGTGAATATTTTAGAAACTCTTCATAATTGAAGATGATTCAAATTATACAGAAGTTTGAAGCACATCAATAATGACATTGAACAAATTTACTTTCCAATTTTGTTTTTAGTTTTGAATCAAATGGAGCTCGCAACTCACTCTACTAGTTAACAAAAAAAAAAACGTATACACCACACCGAGGCCTTTCTTATAGTTTTCAAAGAAAATTGCATCAAAATGTAAGTAAAATTATTTCTTACATGTTATCCTCAATAGTTATTAAATACATATCAACTTGTAACAATTTGTAAGAGTCCTTCAACGGCTAAACCTTTAAACAATTAAGTAACACATAATGCAAATATAAAGATAAATAAAATACTGCGAGGGCAAATAGTAAATTCCTAATCGTGCTTCTTTTTGTAGAGAATATAAACATATATCTACTTAAACAAACAAAAATAAAGAAAACCACCACAGAAAATGTATAAATTAAATGTACAATGCGTTTCAATCATTTTCTTAAGGTTAACTGTGTAATCACAATGTTTTACTTTAAACTTTAAAAATAAAGTTGTGATTGGGCTCCGACACGTTTTTTTTAGAAAGTACTATGTGAAGTTTCACGCTTCTGTAGTTTATGTCTAATGAAGTCATCTTTTCGGGCTTAAGCCAAGTCGTCGTCGGATTTATTAATGCTGACGTTTCACTAACCGTTGCAGGTAGCATTATCAAATCTTAATAATTATGCATTGATAATGCTACCTGCAACGGTTGGCGAAACGTCAGTATCAATCAAGCCTACGATGACGCGGTCTAAGCCCGAAGAGATGACTTCATTGTAATGCCATATTTGTATATTCCTTAATTTGTATTATTATTCATAACGCATCTTTTAGGTAATATTAGGAAATCTAAACTACAAAAATACATTACAAATGAACAAGTTAGCATTATATTAAGCAAATTTCATCTTCCATGTTTGCAAAATTAATGACGTCCATGTTGGATGCTTTTTGTATTCTTAAGCTTGTACGCCAAAATTATGATTAGAAAAATAGAGAGCCTTTGTATGTTTTTTGATTTTTAGAAATTGGTTTACAAAAATACAATCTATTTAGAAAATAAAACTGAAGGGAGAGCATCGCAATTTTAAAAACACCCCGTTTATAATGAGGAATTTGTTGCAGTTAGCACCAATTTTTAAGTAATATCAAAAAGAATATAATTACAAGAATTTGGGGTTGCAGATCTATATTTGCGAAATAATTCTCTAATGAACCTTAAATTCCTGAGTTTTTCTATTTAATCGAGGAAGGTGGTTCAGGGATAATGCAACTGCCTTTCTCTGGGTTGTTATAGAATTCAATCCCCAGACCCTCTGTCCTAGCTCAGACTTTTCATGGAGTTCCTGCATCTTAAAGGTGAATACAATATTAGTCACGAAACTCCCATATCAGTTTTCCTATTTACCGAAGAGGGGCTGAGGATTCTAGTACAGAACCCTATAGTGGCCCACCTTCTGTTGCAGAATGAACACCGTGAACCTGTTTTTACTTTTCTACCTGTTTCAATTATTATTCAATGATCAGCTATCCTATATTGACTACTATTGCATTTATAATATGAAACGGCTTCCCTTTGTTCCTATTGATTTTCATAAAATGCATATGGTATTCACGTTGGTTTAAGCTCTAGTGCATGTTCCTTGGTTTAAGCATAGTACTGTTGCTCACAACTACAATGGCTAAAATTTACTTTGATTTGCGAAAATATTGAATTTGATATTTTGAATGGAAGTACACATTTTGAACCTCAAAATTGGAATTAATAAAATATCTGTCAATGGGCATACACACAAGCACACATACATATGTATGTTATTCCCGACATACATACAATATGAATGGGATTCCAGCCAAAATATAAGGTCATAAATGCAAGAAAACAACCCAAAACCAAGTATCAAGGAGAAATGTAATGCAGCATACATCACTTATTTAGTTAAAAAAGAAAAAATGTACCAAATATTTCATCAACAGATATATATGCTAATATAATAATAGTCTCATTCTAAACGCTCTTTACAAGGAGACACAGCTACCAGATATCTTGAAAACAGCTGCAGAATGGATGACTTGAAAACATTGCTCAACAATTACTTTTGTCTTATTTAGTGCATAGTATGGGAAAATATATTAGGTACGGCTAAGATAGTACAATTTTTTGGGTCAATAACATATAAATTTAACATAATGTAGTCTTAACCTCAGAAAAGATTAACTCAGTACAACAGAAATACTAAGAAGAAATATGTATAAGATAATACCTAATGCATAGAATATTTCACAACCAGTAGGTATGAGGTATCATTCCCGCAAAAAGGTTATCATGTTACATGAAGCTATGGTATACTGAAATGAATTAAAAATTTAAAAATTAGCTGGTATAATGGAGTTGTCTTTTTATATCGCCAGAGGGCGTAAACATTCTGAAGTCCATATACATGAACTATTCTAATTAAACATGTCATTGTAACATGACATGGGCATGGGCCAACTAATAATAGGAATACTTTTTGTTACCTGTAATGATGTCATAAAGCATTTTATGATAAAATATATTTCCACTTCGGTTTCGATATTTGTTTAACACAGACTACCAGATACTGACTCAGAATACTACACTACTTAATAATAAAATTCAGTCAAACAACATAATATATCATTCTCTCCAGAGAATGCTGGTTTTATGTAACGTGACTAGGTTTTTTATGTAATGGCGAACTGCACTTTTGAGAGTAATATACAATTTTACCATTTGTATTAATCACGTTTTTGGAAATTGAAAAGTCTACCTATTTACAATTTTGCTATCAGGTAGATATAGCAATTTAGTAATGACTGGAGAAAAACAACGTTTATGAATAACAGAAAGAAACAGCAGGTTTCTATTTTAGCGCTATGTAGATGCCGATATATTTTTTGTTTGTAGTTGTCTGCAGTCAGTGATCGGAAGTATCGCGATAGTTTTTGAGTATCAATTATTGCATCGCGATACATTTAAAAAAAAGTATAGGTATCATGGTACTTTTTTAAATTATCGATTATTGTCGATTTGCGATACTATTTTGTAGGAACATTCTAGATAATCAAATTAAATAGATAATTTCAGTTCTTGAACCTGTAAAGACGTTTAGGTATGCTAGGTAATGTAAATATTGGGTAAAATGTGAAACCTCAAGGCTGCTTGTTAAGCTGTTTCTCCTTTCCATAGAGAAGATTAACAGTAACAATACTTTATCTTCCTAGAGTTTCTTGAAATATTTTAATCTTAACAGTTGTCTTTTAAGCATCGATCCTTAAACATTTTTGTGGATCAGGCTTTAAGGACATAAAAGAACTGGTTTTTAAATATAATACGACCCTTCTTTCACGTGTTTCGGTTGAAAGACTTTAGTGCGACTAATTTGGCGTTGAGCGATAGAAGACGTGGACTGGTGGATAATAACTTCAAAACGCAATTTCTTTTAAAAGCGAATAAAGCTTAGCTATAACTTTTGTTTTTTATAGTTCCATCTAATAATATCATTAAGTATTAAGCATTTGTATCAGTATTGTTATCGCGATACTTTTAAAAAGTATCGTTCTGACTACTGTCTATATACCGGGTGAATATTCCTAAACCGAACATAGGCAATTAACATGGGAAAAAGGTTTTTCCAGATTGCTGCTCCCCATTTTAACTTAGAGGGTTTATAATGACACCCATCGAAAGAAGATTTTTTCCTCGTCTAATGATATCCAAATTAGTTAATTTTCAGTTGTATTTCTCATTATTTTAGCAAAAATTCGCAATAAATCCAATTCGGAAAAATCATGTTGAGCCATGACTCGTAAGACAATAGACAGATTCAAAAGTCATTCAAGTGACAGATTCATTATGCCGTTGGCGACTATGATTTTAAGATTTCCAATTTTCTTTACTGAAATCAATTGGAAAAAAAAATCACGTGGGTCATGCCTGAAAACAAGTTATCAGTTATGATAACTCTCATTAATTATTCTTTGTAAAATGTATTCCATTGTGGAAAAAGTATGCATCGTAAAAAACGTTTACAGCGGAAATAGTTACCGTAGGGTGCGAGATTTGTTTTCCGTTCAGTTTAACGAGAGCCCTATTCCGTCAGTGTCGACAATACGACAAATAATCCTTCAATTTGAAAATTCTGGTTGCTTAAATTCAGGTAAATATTATTCACTTCAAATGATAGTTTTAAAATTATCTCATTATGGTTGTTTATTACAACATTGCAGAATAAATGGCAACAGACGGGAAAACAATTACGAAGAGATTGTTATTGGGCTGGTATCTGGGAATCCTCGACCGAGTTTAGAATGTGGTAAATCACAAGGAACGGTCTGCAAAATTTTAAGAAAGCACGGCTATCGTCCGTACAAGTTTCAATGCCATCAAGAACTATTGCCGTTTGATGAAGAAGCTAGACAAACCTTTTGTGAAATTATTCAAGAACGTGCTAATGCGGATCGCAATTTTCTCTCGTCGATTTGCTTTACGGATGAATGTACCTTTACCTTAAATAACGAACCGAACGTTCAAAACGATAGATACTGGGCACAGGAGAATCCCCATCTGAATTTAAATCTTAGACCGCAATATCCTCAAAAAATTAATATTTGGGCAGGCTTTTTAATTCTCATATTATAGGCCCTTTCGAAATTATAGGAAATCTAAATGCAGAAAATTATTTAGATTTGTTAATTACTCAGGTTGGCCCTGCAATTGAAGAGGTGGCACGTCCAAACCAGGATATCTGGTTCCAACACGACGGATGTCCAGCTCATTTCGGAATAGACGTCAGAGAATATTTGAATAATTCATTTCCAAATCGGTGGATTGGACGAGGAGGTGAAATCAACTGGCCTGCTAGATCTCCTGATTTGGCACCGTGCGATTTCTTCCTGTGGGGTCACCTGAAAAGCCGCATTTATAAAACCCGTCACCCAAACATTAATTCTTTGAGGAATGCAATATTTGAGGAGTGCAGGTTGATAACGAATAGGCAGTTGGCAAACGTCAGAAATTCGTTTTACAATAGGATGGGGCATTGTTTAATGCAGAATGGAGGTTTATTTGAACACTTTCTTTAATTATTAATTTCTAATTATAATTTTGTCCTAACTATTGTCAACAGGTGTATCATTATGCAAGGGGTCCCCCTGGGTTCCGTTCCTTGTACGTTTTACACTCCTCCTAAGATGAAAATGTCGAAAAAAAGATTAAAAGTCCAGCTAGAATTCTATTGAATGCACTACGTGCACTCTTCTACCTTTCTTAGTAATCCTTTTACTGTTTTCCCAAATTATTATTATTATTATTATTGTCGTTTATTAAAATGTATTTATTTTATTTGTGTATAAACAATTTTCTAATAAACACGACCGATGCTAAGGAAGTTTACTGAATTTTACATTTACCAGAAATTCAACCAGAGCTTTTTCAATTCTTTAGAAAATTTCCAATTGATTTCAGTAAAGAAAATTGGAAATCTTAAAATCATAGTCGCCAACGGCATAATGAATCTGTCACTTGAATGACTTTTGAATCTGTCTATTGTCTTACGAGTCATGGCTCAACATGATTTTTCCGAATTGGATTTATTGCGAATTTTTGCTAAAATAATGAGAAATACAACTGAAAATTAACTAATTTGGATATCATTAGACGAGGAAAAAATCTTCTTTCGATGGGTGTCATTATAAACCCTCTAAGTTAAAATGGGGAGCAGCAATCTGCGAAAAACCTTTTTCCCATGTTAATTGCCTATGTTCGGTTTAGGAATATTCACCCGGTATAATAATAATATCCAGCAGCTTTTGAAGGCTAGAAATTGTTATGGAAATAAATAGAAAGGACTGATACTCAATTTATTGAAATTATTAATAACTAAAATAAAATCGGGGGTTTTCATAACAAAATCTGCACATCATTTCTTTTTTGGATTAAACAAAAACAGAAATGAAAATTAGAAATGAATACAAAACAAACAGATACAGATGTTCTATTCAATAAAATTTGTACAGAATTAATTGCGCAAATACAACAACTATAAAAACAATATCTGATGTGAACAGACAACCCTAAAACCACAACAAAAAAAATGTACAAAAACGTTTTAAGATTCTACAAACTGTAATTGCTTAGTACATGCCCATTTCTGGCTAGGTATAATATTTAAGATAAATAACTTTGAGCATTTTCAACGTCTACAACAATTAATTAACGTCTACAACAATTAATTAATCGTAGTTCACACACATTCTAAAAAGACAATTTTAATCAGTTGACTAAGTACTACTCTTTGAAGCCATTTGGTATTGAATTATTCCACTTTTTTGCTATATATCACAGCCTGTATTTTCTTTCATTACAAGCACCTAACAAATAAATCTCCCAATTATAAATTTCCACTGAAATAGAAAATAGAAATACTATTATTCATACAGTACAGTACCTTAGTGTGATAATATTACAATTATTATTATTGTACATTAGATATTAGAAGTTCTAGGTTTTCAAATTTGTTTCGAAACTGATTTTTTTGCTGGCATAGGGACGGCAGTGCGGGTAAAATATCCCAAAGAACTTGAATAAATTAACCAAAGAGATTCAATTTCCATATTTTTTCAATTATTCTGTATTATATACGATTTATCAAATTATATACAACAAAATGTACACGTGTGTTGTTATACAACCAGTGGCATGTTTAGATTTCTTCTAACCCCTCTTTAAGTTGTTCATATGCATCATACTTTAAATAAAGGGGACCTACGGTTTCAAGTAATTTTCATACTGTCACCTTAAGTTTCAAGTTTTAAACCAAAAATATGCTACACACTATACCTCACAAACTCTACTAATGCTTATAGTGCCAGCATAAACCTAAGACTCTCTTGTTTTCACCAAGCACTATTGAATGAACTAAAACATGCATTAAAATGAAATATGACTAGCTTATAATTAAGTTAAGTATCAATTTGAAATGCTACTAATAGGAGGACTGGTTTGTTTATATTACAAAAAAAAAATTATAATTGCACATATAAAATAAAATATCGAAGCAGATATAATGTTAAATATTTTTAAACATTCATCAAAAGGAAAGTTATAATTGGTTAACTTAATTGGTACCGCCAACACCTATCAAAGCATCAATACAAATTGGCCACTTAAAGAGATTCAAAGACTAGTAAAGAGTAATCAATTGTTGTACATTTAAGGTATATTAGAAGTATGTAAATAAGAAGAGGCAGAATTCAGCAAACCAATTCTTTGCTTCTGTTTCCTCTGTTCAGCCATTTGGTCCTTTAGTTCCATAAGTTGCTGGGATAAATTAGAAACGAGCACTTGTGTCGTATCCAACTGTACTTGCAAACTACGTATTTCCAGCTGTTCGGCATCTCCCTCCACAGCAGACAAAGACATAGCCCGCAAGCGCGGGAACCAATCTAAATTGCAAGATTTCACCATCGCATAAACATAACTTTCCGGTCCAGTAAATTCTGTGGGGTCTTTTACTTTTATGAGAACAATAAAGTACAAATAGTGCCACATGTTGTGCTCATACTTTGTGTGCTCTTCAAAACTTACGGTCTTATTATCAAACGCCGTACGATTCAAACCTAAGAAAGAACAGATTAATTATTAAAATTTTGGATTTACACGGCTTAAAAGCTCGCTAGGTTGTTCCAGATGACTGACTTTTAAAGCGGTAATTCCGTTACTCACCACAAATGAAGCAAGTATTCTTCAAAATCAGTTCCTTCTGTTGTTTTTCAGATCTGAGATCAGCAAATGTGTCGATGATAACACCAAAAATGAGATTAAGAATTATAATAATAACTATGAAGAAAAACAGGAGATCATACACTACTCTTGCCACAAATAATGCTTCCTAAAATGAAACATTGTTAAAAACTTAATTTTAAATCGATATATAGATTGTTTCGTGACATGTAGAAACTATTTACAGGGTGGATAAAAACATAAGGCTAGTATGACACTCTAAATCTGCAGAATTTTGTTTAGATTCTATGTCATATCGATGCACAAATGGACAATTTTTAGTATTCATCAATGATCACAAAAGGCAGACAGGTTAATATGTTATCACGTGTTTACGCCACCGCGCCAACGCTAGCTACACTTTCTCTTACCGTCGCTCGCGTCGTTTGGCTGCAACTTTTGTTTTGGCGCCATGAACTTATGCATCAACCTAATAATACAACATTTCTCACAAAATTCTTGTTGGTGTTATACATGTTTTGCAGAATTGTGTACAAAATGTTGTGATTAAATTTTATACAGAATTCTGAGTAGAAGTTTGTACAAAATTATGCGTCGTGTCATACTAGCCTTACAAGAACATAAGTCTGGAATTGTTTCTTTCTCCTGATTTACTTATTTTTTCTTTATCGTCGGTAGTAGCTTCATTAAATTTTTGAAATCTAATTAAGCCTACAATTGTTTTTGTTTGTTTAAGTGCAATATAAAGCAATTTTATGCGGAGTCGTATCTTTAAATAATATCATTATTATTATTACCCCGCAACATTCCATTGTTAGGCAATGGCTTTCCCCTCCCCCATCATAACAACTACCTTTAGATTTTTTATTACTACTGTTTATTCCACATTTTAGTGAGGAGGGTTGTTGATCTACTATCCCACAGTGATCAATTCTTGTGAGAGATATCTATTATATACCATACATTTTTTATTATTATCTTAGTAGTCTTCCATAAAGGTATACCTTCCGAGAAGGTATTCCTGTTGAAAATCATTTAATTCACTTTAAAATTATTTAATTTATAAGAAAATTGAAGTTGTTGAAGGTCATAATCTGTGATTCAAACTTTTTCCAATATAAACTATGGAAATAGTAAAAAAAAAGGTTAATTTGAACATGCTTCTTTGCATAACAATTTACTGATACTCAAAAACTCTAACATAAACAGTTTTTTAAGCTATATTTATATAAAGTTTGTTTCCAGATCTTATATACAGCCTGAAATTTCGAAAAATAAAATTTTATTTCGTGATACATTAGTGTTTATATTTTGAAGTAGATAGAATACATGGGGGTATCAAAACTTTTAAATGCTTACGGCCTCTAAAAGTCTTAATAAGAGCCTGTTTGTGATAATACATACACGGAATTTTTCTTTTTAGTATACATTGTACGTGTAATTGTCTATGTATACAGAGAATTTTTCTTTTTAGTATACATTGCCTATGTATACTTTTAAAAAGAACGCGTCAATTACGCCTATTGTGTAGGCAATCAACTATACCGACAACTAAAAAACAGAAGCCAACGTCACGGTAGTTGTGAATTATTTGAGTATGAAGGTTATGTTGATACAGTGTTTATATTAAATAAGTATTTCACCCTGTATATAGGACACAGATGATGACTTTTTTGTTAAATACAAAAATCGACAGGATGATGATTCTGTAAGGACCGGAACATCGTACCTCCTTTTTACAACACAAATACATCAGCGGCAAAGTGGTGTTATGGTCAGCATAGCTGCCTTCCAAGCAGTTGATCCGAGTTCAATTCCCGGTCCTCGCAAACTTTTTTTTAATTATTATTTTTCTTATAACTATTAATTATGATTTCTTCAACGTAGCATAAAATATTTCATTTCATTTCTTCGGTTAAAACGTGATTACTTTTAGTTTTTATTTTATGGGAATTTATTACGCATCCCTCTGATTTAAATTTTCTAACAATTGTTTGTATGGTTCGAATACAAGGAATCTGGATATTTTACTGAAAATAAGTCTCTCACAGTTCTTAAGCTGTTTCCATTCTGGTACCACATTAGAATTTCCACTTTTTCGTCTTTACTGTACATGGTTGTATAAAAAACGTAGGAAGACACTAAATAAAAACTAATTGTAGTTTTTAACATTGAATTAATGTGATTGTTTTGGCCACAGCATGCTTCTGTTTTTTTTTAGAAAAATTTAGTTTTCTGTATAGTTGGTTGCCTACATAATAGGCGTAATTGATGAGTTATTTTTACAAACATACATAGACAATTACATATATAATGTATACTAAAAAGAAAAATTCCCTGTATGTTGTATATCAAGGGCAATGTATTATATGCATACCGATAATGATTAAAGCCTTATTATTTTTTTTGTACTAATAATTGCCAAATATACTCTTTTTATAAGAGAAGAACATGAAATTGACCTTACACTCGTGAATTGTAAACATTTTTAAATACTTTCTAAATATTACACTTACAAACGTTGATTCTAATATCTAAATTTATATAATTTTGTACATACAGGTTGTTAAATGAGAAGTTTCACTTGAGATGTGCAGAACAGGAAGCAAGACAGTATTTGGAGCAAAGGAGATGCACTTACTCTCGATTGTCCACTTCGTCGAAGTACACTCATGTTAGTGAACGAACAGGCAGCATTTGCTAACACAAGTAACACGTACTCTTCCTCAGAGTGTACCCTATCTGTAGTGGTCAAAGTTTAGTAAGTAAATGAGCTCCGCTGCAGATAACAGAAATATGCCACTGTGCAACTGTACTCAAGTGAAACTTTTCATGTGACAACCTGTATGTATTTATGTTTGTAGAAAGAGTTCATAGCTTACCAATGCACGTAAAATTACCAACTAATTTTAACAAGGAGACTTTGTTGTATATTTTTGTAAAAAGATTAACTTTCTTGAGGCAGGAAAAAATAAAAAGGAAAATCTAAGTATAGCATAGAATATAAGTTTTTGAAGTACTGACAAAAAGAAAATCGGAAAAGTCTCAATTCCCACATGTTACAAAACAAACTACATGTACTTACTGAACTGCTGGGAGCTCTTAGAATATCACCAATTCCACCTCCATTTCGGAGTCCCTGATTAAGTGTAGTAACAATGCACATAATCAATGAGTCACAAGCTCTCTCCTTGACATCATTGCCAACAAGAACTGCAGATGCAGTATCCACTTTTCTGCATGTTTGCTGAGAAGATTCCTGATCAGATCCCTTCTTGTATTTGGAGCCCATAGTATCGGACACTGTCTCACACATAACCTCTTCTGCAGTTTCTGCAGCAGCATAATGGAATATATACATATACATTTAAAACATTTGGGAATGCAAGTAAAGACCAACCAATCAAAAGTATCACAAATAATGCAAAATGGATTAGTAAAAATGCATCTCAAATGCAGATTAAATATTCAAACCCAACCCACACATTACCTTCTGATTTTGTAATACGATCTGCACTCTTCTATTTTCAAAAGTAACAGAAATTAAAGTATAATTTTTAAAACAGTGTGAATACATGAGAAAATAAATATTACCTTGAACGTCTTCATCAACACTGACCAGAAAATCGTCTTTGAAAAACATGTAACCAATAATCGAAAACATGTAAACCAATATTATTGCTAAAACTGCAGTTAAAATAATCGAACGTCCATTTCTTGTAACTGAACGAATAACATTCAGCAATGTTTCTTCTCGGTAAACTACATCAAAAAGCTGTAAATGAAAGAAATTTTACATACAATTTTTACTGCATAGCATTAAAAATAATGTTATAAGTAGTAATTAATTCTAAACCACTAATTTGTGAAATACCATCATCCTCGAAAAATTTTTATATCCCAACCACTATAATGGTCCATTTCTTGTCAAATTCGTAAAGTAATTTGGTTATCCACTTCATGAAGTCATCTCAAATAATGCTAGGTTAGGTTATGTTAAAATTAAAGTTTAAATTTTGTTAGATTAGGCTGAGGTTATGTTAATTTTGGTTCCTTGGGCTTATGCATCACGTTACATGTTCGGTTTGATGTACCAACAAAACCGAAACATAAGCATAACATATTGGTCAGTGAATGCTAGACAGAGTGATGAGATAAGACAGAATTTGAAAACTAAACAGTATCTGTTTATACACCAAGCAAAGATGTAACGTTATCTACACAAACCTTAGTTTAGGTTAAGTTGCAAATCAGTAGATAAAATGCCCTATCTAAGAAGTGGGTATGCATTTCATAGAGAAAATAATAAACAGCTATTCAATGAAATAACCAATTACAGAAGATAACCACTACATACAGTCAAAGTGACTTAGAATTTATGAAATACTTTAAGAAAAAAAAAAAGCATAAATAAATCTAACATTCGTGCCACCCTGGTGCCTATAGTAAGGTTATGGTTAGCCTCTCTTGCTAAATACATATTTTGGTTGTTGAATGACTTTTGCATTTAGTTATCACTTTCTAAATAGTATTATTGTTAAAACATTAATTTAGAGTTAAAAGGATTTCATTTGATTATAAATGTTGATTAAAACTAGTCATATTCATTATTAGGACGACGTCGAGTTTGTGACATATGGTGGAGACCACGAATTAAAGTTTTTTTTATGAAATTGATAACTTATAAACTATCTTCTCCTCTATCAATAGAAGAAGAACACACAATTTAATACAGAACACATTTTGTTAAAACCTTTTTCATCCAACTGCTCATATAAGAAAATATTTCAACCAATTTAAACCCTAAATTATTTGATCTGAATCACTTATTATTTACACACTTGCACTCTCTAATTACTTACCAAAAACGAGTAAAAGAATGGATGCATCATGAGTCCAAACAAGCAGAATATTAAATAAGTTAAGTGGTATAACAATTCAGCATCAGTGAGTATTTGATGGTAGGTTTTCGTAATAGTGCCATGGTTGCCCATTATACTAACTAGATGTATTCCCTTCAGAAATACAGTAAGCGTCCCTAAGAGCCAAAGTGTTGGTTCTGGCCCTAAGGAAAATATGAGGCGCAATATAGTGGATGCCACAAGTGTTCTAATGCCCGTCTCACGTGGAAGAGTCAATACTATTGCCACTGAAGCCATCATCGCAGCCCAAATCAATGCAGATATTGTTGGTCCCAGTTCTAATTTAAGAATGAATGTAAATTAGCTTCAAAATAAAATGGGCTCACATAAACTCACTTGGCACCGTGTCGTTGAAAGGATAGAAGAATGCCACAATTAAATTAATAAGCACAGCGCAGTTAAAGAGAATGTTACTCCACAGCGACATGTAACTGCTAACCCAGAACAACATAGGTTGGGCTGAAATCAAAATATTTGCTTAGACAAAATACATAAATTGGATTATTTTCATATTTGGAATGTCTAAAATTTCTAGACAGTTGCAATTTTAGTAAGAAGCACCATTTGGGACACTAAGACACTAAATATTATTTTCTCTTACATTTACTTCCGAATTTTATTTATTTTTATTAAATTTATATTTTTACAAAAAAATTAATTTTATTTTTCATGTCTAAAATGAATTTTTACGACCTGTAAAAAACTTTTGTTGAATATAAAACAAATGTATTGTACACTACAAAAAAAGCTTCTAGTCCATAACAAGAGGTGACACTGGAGTAGTTCTACATCTTGTGGTGTGTTAATTAACATTTCCATTATACCTTGAGCCAATGCTTGAATCGCTATTATAAATGAGTAAACTTTTCGCACCATGAACAAAATATCAACTTTTTACAGTTTTCAATTAAAAATTGTTTTTTTAATATGAAACTTTTTTTTAAATTACACAATTTAAATATTTATTGCATATTAAAATATTAATTTTTTAATAAATTTTAGTTGTTTTTCAAATACTACAAATATGCAACAAAAAAAAATATTTTTTTGTAGAAAAAAATTGTTTACGTTCACAAAATAGGATAGCCTTTACTGGTTGAAATGAACCAGATGGAGCTTCATATTTTAGACATACCATACATTAAAAATTACACTAGATGATGCTATCAGTAATTTATTATGTAAATGTATAAAGTTAGTTTCTAATTAGTTGTTTTTACCAAACACTACCAGAAAATTCGAGGGAGTATATTCTCCAACATCTTAGATTTATTATTTAAATATTTTTATATATGAAATTTAGTTGTTTGCTTAAGGTTGTCTTTAATGAGAACTGTCAAAAATTCCTAGGAAAGCGTTTATTTTCCAATATTAAGTTAGTTGCTAGTTTAAGAGTGTTTTTAATATCAAATTCTAGAAAATACTGCGAGAGATCTACTTTTTAATGTCTATTTAGAAGTAACTGTTAACCTATGGCCGTTCTTAATAAAAATTGCAAACCATTACAGAGAAGAGGTTAATTTTCCAACATGAAACTAGTTGCTAGTTTAAGGCTATTTTTAAAAATAAACTTTGCAATGGCAACACGACGTTGGACGTTAACTTAAGGTTGAATATAATGAAAACTACTGTAAATGAGTTTATTGTCAAGGCAGTTGTTAGTTTAGAGTTATTATTAATTTCAAACTGTAGAAAATGTGTACTGTGAAGAGCCTACTTTTTAATGTCTATGTGCAGTTAGCTGCTAATTTAAGATATTTTACATTAAAACTGCCAAATAATACTGGGAAGGGATCTATTTTCAAATGGTTATGAAAAAAATATTAGAAAATATTGGGGGGAGGGTAGATTTTGACGTTAAACATTAAACTTTGTTGCAGATTGACAACTGCTTTTATGATAACTACTTGAAAGTATTGAAAACAATCAATTTTATAAAGCTTATAGGTTATGCTGTTAGTTTAAAGCAGTTGCAAAGAAACTGTTTACAATAAAGAGGTTGCTATTTTATTTAGAAACGCTGGTAAAAATGCATAAATCTATTTTAAAAATTTCATTTTGGTTGGAAGTTGTTTTTAATGAGAACTAACGGAAGAAAGATTTCCAACGTCCAAGTATTGTTAATTGCCACCTTGAGATTGTTTTAATGCAAAATAGTGGATAATATCTGGTGGATATTTTCAAATATCTACTCAATGTTACTAATATCAAACCTAACCTTAAAATTATGGAAAGAATTACGCATGTGCTTCACATGACTTTTCTTCAGCTTGGTGTACTTCCAAATCACTTGATTTTTTAACATGTTGAAAGTGCTAATATAGCCTTAGTTGCCATATAAGAAGGCGGGCTATTTGGAACTTAGGAAACAAATTTAGATGTAACTCTATAAAATTGTACATTTCCATTTGTTTAGTAGTTTAAATCAATGCACGGACCATAACCCCTGAAAACCTCATGATTTTATTTATGGGTACAACAAGCTAGACGCACGACGTCACAGGTACATGCCAAATGAGAACCACTACTATGGTTTTTGTAACAAAGTTAGGCTATAATTAACACTTTGCCAAGACTTCCTGTTTTGTTAAATTTAACATAGCCACAATTGTTTGTCTGAAGATCTCAGCATCCTTAGTACACACTTTAGCAATGTCATAATATGAAACTCACCTCTCAATTTCTTCTGCCACTTCATTTCATTAAACATTTCCTCTGTGCGTTCGAAAAAGTCCGTAACTTTAGAACCCTGATCGTCCCTCTCAGCAGTATTTAAAACCTTGCATTTGGTATCACTTGTGATATACTCACAAATTTCGGGGATAGGGAAAACAATCTGCTCTAGTGTGCGATCATGCCTCACGATTTCAATTTGCGCAGTATGCCTAGCATAATACATCAAGGCTTGATCAGTCTTCGAATCGGTTCCTTCGACCGGTTTGAGAAGCGCAGCCAGTTCTTTATTATGCTGTGCCAACTGATGGCAGAGAATGTATATATTGTGACCTACATCACGCGGTGAAACATTGTCATCCATTGTATTGTCATCCTCATCTAGCTCTTCCTCATCAGATTGTTGATGGTAAGCTCTACAAGCTACATCGACTAACTGCTTGGGGTTCATATTGTACAAAATGCGTTCGGCATTTTCACTGTCACCACGACTTTCCATTATGGCTAAGAGTAACTTAGAAGCGTTGTTTTTCAACTCCAAAACTAAATCCATGCGTGTCTTTCCTAACGGATTAATGTCATTTAATATAAGTGCAGTTATAATATCTAAACCATTGGATTCATGCGTAGCAATACAATTTTGGTTCTCATGACAAGGACCTTGGCAATATTCTGTTAACGTTTCCAAGGTCTGATTTATTAAAGAAACATTATTTTCGTTAATGTATAATCCCAGTAAGCCCAATCCTCCAGTGGTCGATCCACAAATGCAGTCCAAAAACATCAATGTTTCCGAAACTAAATTGTAATTTGTTTTGTTGTTTTGGTTCCGCAACAAATTTTGTAGTGTTGGATTATGGTTTTCACACAGAAGTTGCAAAAAACGCAGAATGGGTTGCATAATTAAAATTTTTGCAGAGAGCAAGTTCTGTTCATCACGCTCCCGATGCTTTTCTAATTTTTCAGCCAACATATCTTCAAAGGCCGACGCTGCTCCAGCACTCATTGGACAATTGTCTTCCCCAGCAGCCAAGCTCCTAATGTTGGAATACGCTTGGGATGTGGATTCAGCAGCTCTGTTCAATTCTTCACGCAATTCTTCGCTTATAAGAATTCCGTTGGTTTTTGTATCTTGCTTTTTAGATGTTTTGTCAGTGTCTTTGCCCTCTTGTTTGTCTTCATGTGCCTTTGCAGCCATATCTGAGGTATTTACGGTCACTGTCGATTTTATTTCTTGCTGAGCAACACGCATTTTGTCGTAAAAAACCTAAATAAATAAGAAAACATGAAGTAAATATAAGTAATAAGTATAAAACCAAGCTATTTGTGTCTAAATTGTAGAATGAAGTTAGTAATTTCAACTTTTAAAGTAGTAATTTCTAATATTGATGTATATGAAGTTTCATCCTTCCATGGTTTGCGTCTAATAAAGTCATCTCTTCGAATTAGACAGCGTCATCGTAGGATTGATTAATGCTGATGTTTTGCTAACCATTACATGTAGCATTATTACACAACTTTGTTTTGATAATGCTACCTGCAACAGTTAACAAAACAACAGTATCAATCAATCTTACAACGCAGTCGTATTCATTGATCTAGATTTCTAGAAAACTGAAAACTAGAAATTTCCACGTCCTTTTTTTTGAAACCAAACATTTCTACATACACATTAAACTTTATGAAAAGGCCAAATCATTTCAATGCAAACAAACACCATGTACGTGTACAAACACAACCACTTTTTTTAATTAAAGTAATGCTTACCAAAAAGAAGGACTGACTTAATTCCCCTCCAACCAATTTACTGAACATACTTTTCTGGATTATAGGGTTTCCTCCTTCCAAGAGAGCAATTCCGAGATGAACAGCTTCACCAAAAATTGACGATGAATTTTCAGAATTTATTACTAATTCCACTACTAAATCTGAAGCTCCCTCTTTGTCCAAGTGAGTTTGAACTTCATGTAAAGTACGTCCTGCTCGACTAAGCAATTTTGCTAAAATATAACACAGCTTTAAACTTTGATTTATAAAAAAATATAATTATGTACCTCCAGGTCCATGCATAACAGTGGAGAGTTGCAAACTGCTAAGTTCAACAGTGTCATGTTTTTGGACAAAAGATTTGCCAAAATATCGAGCTAATAAACTATTTCGCAAAACATCTCCCTACAAAAAAAAAATAATCAGTAAATCGGCAAGATGCTTTTTGTATGACTGGAATGGCATGTAGATTCTAAGGATTGAAAGAGATGGGAAAACAACAAAGTGAAAAACATCCTTAATATCAATTAAAAACTAGACAAAGACCATAAACAATTTTACAAATTATTTAGTATCCAATATTAAATAAAATGTCATACCGGAGAATTTACAACTTTTTCCTCGTTCTTTAGAGCAGCATGTTAAAAATAACACCAATATTAAATACAATATCTTTGCCGAGACAAATAAAAACAAAAGTTTCTTATATACACACCTTTTCTCCATAATCAGGATCTATAGCCATCATTTCCCGAAGGATTCTCAATACTTTTACGCACAATTTTTCTTCCTTTTCCTCCAACAACTTTTCAGTATGTTTAATTAATCTAAATCAATTAAATAAACTCCATGATACAATTTACATAAGAATTCTTAAGGAAATACCTTCTTATAAAACCACCACTTTCACACTTCTTTCGAGATTCAGTTCCTGGTGGAAATAAAAGCTCTGGGCGGTATAGTACATCGACCAGTAACGATAATTCAGATTGAACTAGAGGCTTTAACTGGTCCTCCAATAATGAGACTATATCTTGTAGACCTTCTATGATACTTCTGTCTAAACGCATAAGCTAAAATAAATCATTGTTGAAGTCACAATTTTAGGACACTTTATGGTATAAATACCTGAGACTGTGATCTCTCTATTTTGGGCGTCTTTGATGCTTGCAACCACTTACTGGTTTGTCGAGTCAAAAGAGTTGCTTTGTTAAACATGGCATTCACTTGACTTTCCAAATCCAATGGAATAGCAATACCCCGATTTTTTGCTAAAAAAAATTAACATCACATTTGGTCATATCATAATTAAAATGCTAAAATAACACTGAAACTTGTTTAAAGTGTAATCTCAAAAAAACGGTCCTATTTCTCCACTTTGAACATATTTCCCTCTTATGCATGTTTTAATCTTTTTTTAAATATTTTGCAGTCATACAAATCATAATTTTTATAACCCACAGGTAATAAAAATGATTTACAACGTAAGCAGGCATATTAAGCTGGTTATTACCACATTTTATCCCAATAATCGAATAAATCAAATGAAAATTGCTGTGAGAACATACATTTCAACTTTTGTCGGTCAACTTAAGTTGATTCCACAAAAGATTGACCCATTCAAACTTTATCGTTCAAGTTATGAGTCAACCACTATCTTTTAGACGAGTTGAAATGCGTTTGAAGCGTGTGAACATTTATCAGTCAAGTTGAATCATTCGATTGTGTTGCATTCTGCAGTCTGCTTGCTGTTTTACGAGATATTATAGTTTTATTATAAAATAAGTTTAAAGTGGTCGGAAAGTTCAAATTTATAGAACTTTATCATAATCATGACTGTCTCTGGAACCATAGACTGGACAGTTATAAAAATAGAGATGATAGAGAAAATGCATTACGTGTTAAGGCGCGGGAAATGTAAATAGACGGCTTTAATGTTCCATAATTCTTGAATCAGTAAATTAGTAATAACTTGCACACCTACACGGACGATTTCTCTAGTTGGCGCCATTTTATTTCACTAGTCGATTCAATTTTTACGCTTGAAATGTACGATGTGTGTGAACCAAAAACTTGACCGATTTTAGTTGATCCACTAAAGTTGATCAACTAAAATCGAATCATGAGAACGCGCCTTAACAATCATAGTGTGTTGCATAGAAAGTTTTGACTTGGTTGATACACCCATAACTCACTTGATCCCCCCTTTTTAACATATAATACTAACCAACTTCAGACAATGTTCGAATACAATTTTCAACATTAAAACGCTGTGGAGGGGTTAACCAAGGACACTGCGATACTCTAAATGCAGATTGTAGTAACTGTACAAATATTGGCTGTCTGGTCTGAAACACACCCACACATTAATAAGCAAAACTAATATACATACATACAAAGTATGCACAAAAACAATGCAGATGAATTAAAGGTGAACAAATTACTTTATTTAAACTAAATGTCACTTATTTGTATGGTATATCATTTACAATTTTAATTATTTTTATAACTATTACGTTTGATATTTTATAAAGAACTGTTGACTGTATATATTATATATTACTTATTATACAGAGATAGATACCAAAAATCAGAATCTCAATAAAAATAAATGAATGGAGAATGACAAGTAGAAAAACATAAACAGAACTTTAATAATAGTTCAACCAACAGAATAAAACAATTTAAAAATTGTAAACTGATTTTTTTGCTCTAGACAAACTTGATTAATTTCAATGTATACTTTTAAATACACGAGACTTGTTCAACTGAAACCCATCTTTGATCAACTTAGCCTTGAAAACAAATGCAATAATTCAAATGACGTTTGTTAATGTTAGTAGTGTTTGTAAGCAACACATTAATAACTTTCTGGCGTTTGAATTTAATTTTGACTTTTAAAACTTTGATTTTGAAATGGCGTTTGTTGTTGAAAATTCATCCACGTTTGATCAGCGTGGGGTCCTACGATTTCTATGCGCTGAGGGTGTGCAGCCATTGCAGATTCATACGCGAATGCAAGCAGTGTATGGAAATGCATGTATTGCGTATCCAACTGTGAAGGAATGGTGCCAAAAATGTAAGAATAGAAAAGATGGGACTATGGATGAGCCGCGACCAGGTGCACGGTGTACTGCATTAACAGAAAACAATATGGCATGTGTGGAAGGTCTTATTAGAAAAAATCCTGGGTTACAGCAGAGTTTGTTCGCAATGGATTCCTTGTCTCTTGTCTAATGAACAAAAATACTTGCGAATGGGCTTATCTCGGCAACACCTCACAGACTATAGGCAAAATGGTGATGACTTTCTTCTGTCAGTAGTTGCTGGTGACGAAACTTGGTGCCATTACTACGAGCAATCCAGTAAGTTATCGTTGATGCGGTGGGAACATTCAAGTTCACCACCACCGAAGAAGTTTAAAGCACAACCTTCTGCAGGCAAGGTGATGTTAACATTTTTTTTTCGACCATGAAGGACCCTTGTTGGTTTACGGATCTTAGAGTAAATGTCAATGCAAATCTGTACAATGAAACTTTGAACAAACTTCATCAAGCAATAAGACGGAAACGTCCAGCAAAACTTACACGTGGGGTCTTTTTGCTGCTCGACAATGCTAGGCCTCATGTTGCTAATGTGGCAAAACAAAATCTTCAACATAGAAATGGAGAGTTTTAGAGCATCCACCCTACAGCTCGGATCTTTTAGGAGTGCTGAATAAGACGTTAAAAGGTCAGCATTTTGAGTCTGACACAGAAGTACAGATAGCTGTGGAAGACTTCTTCAAACAGCAACCACAAGAATTCTATGAACAGGGTATACGTCGGTTAGTAAAACAATGGGATAGGTGCCTTAACTGTGACTGTAATTATTTGTCATTAAATTATTGAATACATTTTCTATAAAGCAAAGATGGGTTTCAATTTAACACATCTCGTAGTATACCTTCTACATCTTAATTAATTCTATAATATTTTCTACCAAAAACCTAAGAAAAAAAAAACTAATGAATATTTTTAGACATCTGTATATTAATTAGAATTCAATGAACATTTACTTGGAAATAATTTCTTCAAAATAAATATTAAACACAGAAAATCAATGCCCCTAGGTGTATCTATGAGGGACAGCATTAACACACCTCACGGATGTCCGACTTCACTATTATAAACAGATACTAAATATGAAATTAATGATAATAAATCTACAATATATTTTGAATGAGATATTCAGCACTAAAAAATGATTAAAAGCAACAGTATTACTTGGTTTAGAATGATTAGTAAATAGCATGTGCAGTTGTTAGTATTTTTATTAATGTCTTTTACAAATGAAAATGCAAGACCTAGCAACTTCAAGAAAAGTTATTTTAAAGATTGGTAAAATATGTTTGCACTAATTATCTAATTGCAAATTTTTTGCATATGCATAAAGCACTAAGAAATTGTTAAAATCGCTAATATTTTTGCCATAAGCCAAACAAAGCGTAAAAATTATGCGCCTCTAAAATCGTTTAATTTGTAACGATAGCAAAAAAATAATACTTGAATACTACTTACATTACCCGGAAATGGTGAGTATTTCAGAGGTGCATTTACCAAGATGGAATCGTAGTCATCCAAAGTGGAGTCACTCCAGAACACACGGGCCTCATGCAGATGTTTCTACCCATCACCGAATAAATAGCCACCAGCAGATGATAGGAAGTTGTTTATTGATAGTTTTTGTAAAGATTTGTAAAGAGGGCAAACATTTTTAAATTATTTCAAGATGCAATTTTTACAAAAAACCATCAATACAACCAAGCATGTGAATTTGCTATTTCAAAATAAAATTAGCTAAATGTATTGCAAAAGTACCCAAAATAGCGACATATACTCATGATAAAACCCAAAAATGTAACGCTCATGCGAATTTTCAAAACCTTTAATTACAGTAGGTTGAATTTACCTGTACCGTTGTACTCTGGTCAGAAAAGGGGCTACTAAAAAAAGTAGAAATGATATTCATCACGCCATTGGTAACATAATGTTCCAACGCCTTGTCTGGATGTTTTCTATCAGCAGGTGCTGTTGCTATATCTGCCATATCCACCAAAAAAGACTTCTCGAATAAGCTCCACATATGGTTGGAAGTGTATATTTCTTTCATTTCTACTTCCGTGTCAATATAACAGTGGTTTAAAAAACCTACATAAGCTTCTTTCACTTCTGGTATGCAGTCAGGATGAGTAACCATAGCTACAATATCATCTAATGGTAACAAACTGTGGCACTTGATTTCTGTATACACATTTTTTCCCATAGTACAACAGGCTAGAAGTTTTACAAGCTCCACATGGTATCTCAAAGAACTACTCTCATCCATACAATGCCTTTCAGATCTCATCATATCAATAAAGTGATTAAAAGATGCCTTATCATTATAAAACACCAGTACATCTTCTCCCGCATTAATTAACTATAAAAATAAATAAATTAGTTATAAAAAACAAAATTATCTCAGTTTGATGGCCTTTTATTTTACTTACTTCTTGCATAACCTGATCTTGACATTTTCTGATGAACTGATTCTCAGCTTTAACAATTGTTTGTAAAAACTTCAAATACTGCACATGCCTACCATGGCTTTCGATACAATGAACGAAATGCTGAATCACTTTTTCGTTAACTTCGTTACATAAAGTTGAATTATCATGAAATATGGCACAAACTGTTTGAGCTTCTCGGATCTGCAAAATCAATAATGGGCATTTTGTTTCATCGTCAACCGGAACTCATTAACCACTAGTTAATTTAATTTTCTTAAAACTTCATTAGGATTGTTATTCTGATATCCAATAAACATTTACAGATTCAGATTCAGTGTTAAAATAAAACATATAGATTTTTAACACTACATTATTTAAAGTAACAGTGCATTTCTCTTACAATTAAACTGGTTACTGTTAAAATGAAATATAACCTGAATTAAATGATACCCATTCTTCCAAGTTAAAGTAAATAACTCAAAAACAGCCTGCAATTTATAATTTAAAACTCAACACCTTGGTAGATAATTAACGCACCAATAGAGCCATAGTAATTAATACTTCCATTATCATTTACAACTGATAATATTCAACATCGCACTAGAGAAGGTAATAAGAAACACCAGTGATAACCTCAACAACACAATAATGCATAAGTCACACCAAATAATTACTTACGCAGACGACATTGGCCAGAACAGAACAGGAAATCAATGAAGTATATAGCAAACTGGAAACACAGGCCAGGTCAACGAAACCAAAACCAAGCTACTACCGATAAAACCAAGAAGAAAACTGGGCCAAAATTACACAATAGAACATAACAACTTTGAAATAGTGCAGCAATTAAAATATTTAGGATTTCAAATTAACAATGAAAACGTTATCAAGCAGGAAATACAACAACGCATACTAGCTGGCACTCACTGGCACATATATTTAAGTCAAAATCAGTCTCAAGAAAAACCAAAATCACAATCTACAAAGTCATGATAAAACCGGTGGTGACATAAGGAAGTGAGAAGTTGACAATCACTAAATACTCAGAGGAACTACTGACAAGATGGGAACGACGAATTCTAAGGAAAATATGTGGGCCGGTTATAGAGAATGGGGAATGGAGAATCCAATACAACTTCGAATTAAAGCAGATATACCAACAACCAGATATTGTAGAATTTATAAAACTACAAAGATTAAAATGGACGGGACATCTGGAGAGAATGGGTGAGGATCGAATCCCAAAATAATGGGTAGATGGAGGCTGCAAGGGGAAAAGGACAACCAAGATAGAGATGGATAAACAACATTGAAGAGGACGCCAAACAAATACTGAAAGTTCGCAATTGGAAAACAACAGCAAGGCAGCGAGACGTCTGGAGGCAGAAAATAAGAGAGGCCCAGGTCCAGATGGGATTGTAGTGCCACGAAGAAGAAGAAGGATTATTATTTACAATACAAAAGAAACATCTAAAAAAAATCCAGAGGACCAACTGAATCACTTAAAAGTTAATTTCGATTATACGTAACAGTAGCTAATGATCTCTCTACCTGAATTAGTGGATATACCGGATGAATCAACAAAGCCATGATAATTAATCTTCAATTTGAAAAACCAAATAAAGGTCATAGGGGACCAAGTGTCATAGAAAATGTATTTTTATTAAGTAGAACATTCTGTAATTGAATAATGGTATCTACCCTTCTCGACCAAAATCAGTTTGAATGCTATAATTTAAAATTATACCACATCTTCTTACATATTTACTCCATCTATAGGATAAATCACAAACAAAATTAATATCGAAGTGGGAGTGAGACAAGGAGACGGACTTTCAGCCGCTCTATTTAATATACCGCTAGAAGCAGCCATAGCAAAGTGGGGAAATAAAACGATAACACACAGCTCTACACAAATAATTCGGTACGCTGACGACTTAGCGCTTATAGCAAGGGACAAAAGAAGCCTAGAACAAAAGGTACTGGAACTCATAAGAGACGCTGAAATCAGAGGTTTAAAAATAAATGAAGAAAAAACAAAATACATGGAAAGCACAAGAAAAGGAAGAGGAAATCCAGCGGAAATGAAGGTAGGAAGATGTAGCTTCCACAGGGTGGAATACTTCAAATACTTAGGAGTAATGGTAGACGGAAACAACGAGAGAAGTCCAGAAATAACAGAAAGAATAAAAGCAGGAAATAAAGTATATTGGAAATATGAAAAGTTTTTGAAAGACAGAAATCTTAGTAAAGCAACAAAGTTAAAAATATATAAAACAGCGATAAGACCAGTCATAACCTACTCCGCGGAAACAATGTGCTTATCCAGGAAAGACGAAGAAAGGATGAGAATACTAGAAAGGAAAATAATAAGAAGGATATATGGACCAACGGAGATGCTAGATGGAGAACGCAGACAACTTATGAACTTTGAAGTGAGTAACATACTAGAAGGAGAAGACAGTTAGATTTGTAAAGGCTTAGATGGTTCGGACACACCCAAAGAAAGGAGCACGATGAACTAATAAAGAAAATACTAATCTGAAGACCTACGGAAAATCGACCAAGAGGAAGACCAAAGATCAGATGACAAGACCAAGTAATGAGGGATATACAAGACATGAGGATAACCAACTGGAGAGAATTAATAAAAAAACAGAAAAAAATGGAGAAAAATATCAAAGAAGGCACAGTCACACAACAATCTGTAGAAAAAGAACAAAAAGCAGAGAACAAGCGCACTGATCCCCCGCGAATATTGGATAGAGGACAAAGTGTCACAGTAAATTTCTGTTTATTAAGTAGAATTGAATAATGGTATCTACTCTTAGCCAAAATACTTTCAATCGCTGTTTGAATACTATAATTAAAAAATTATGTCCGTCTTATTAAATATTTACTTCATCTACAGAATGAAGCAACAAAGCCATGATGTTTAATATTTCCTCTGTTCTTAAAAATACAAATAAAGGCAAAATGGTAGAGGACCAACAGAGGCACAATTTGTAGTGATTTGGAATAGCACAAGGAGTTCCACATTAAGAGTGGAATTGTATTTAATTTGTTGCAAAGGTGAAAAATCTTTTATAGCATATTACATAAGCAAAGAGTACCCAAAATGGAGAAGGCAATGCCAACTTATTGACAACAATGTTGAATTATAGGTGCCGTTATTTCGCAACAAAAATGTAATCAAATTTTTTGTTCAACATATCATTTCCATATCGACTTGCAATATGAGGCGACACCAACTGCCAGTCATATGCCCCTTATTATAAACTAAGCTGCCAGAAAAACCTTGCCAAAATAAAATAGCTTTCCCCATCCAGGAAATAAGCCCAAGTACGTTTCGTAATATAGCTTTAAGGCTCTAACCACTACAATACTATAGGCTTTTTCATTGTTAAAGGTGAAAAATTTGGTTTTGTTTATTGTAGTAAACTATATTCAATTTTGAAAATTGCTTATAGCACTCTGCTTTATGGTTTAATAATTTACAATATGTATGTGGCAGCAACAAGTACACGCCGTGATATAGTAAGTTGTTTTTACAATTTTACTCACTAAGAGTAATTTTCCTAATTTTGAATTAAATCTACATTTAATATTTATGTTGAATATAAAACCCTAATAATCCCTTTGCTGTAAAGTATCCATGGACGCCAGTAATTGAACTAAAATTTCACCACTATGTATATAATAACAATGAGTTAAAAATAGTATAAAAGCTACCACATATGTGTTAAATTTAATTTGCTTTTATAAATTATTGGGCACAACACATCAACACCAATTGAAAATTTACTAGTTAATTAAATCTAATTTTGGTTAACAACCACTTTACCAAAACAAATCACAAAGAAGCTTACCCCAGGATTCAAAAACAAATCCAAGTGTTTATATAAAAGCACTTGATTCTGTTGGTTTCCCAGACAAAAATTCTGCAGAAATTCGTGGGCCAATCGCATAAGCTCATTCATCCTCACATCTTCCTTTTCATCATATGGAATTTGCAACAAATCCAAAACCACAGTGTGGACGCCGACATTCCTTAGTAACCTCTGCTCATGTTTCTTAGGCTTAACCAAATTTGCTGCTGCACCTTGAGTGCACAACTTATTCATTCGGATTAAAATCTGCTGGATCTTTTTATACTCATCCGCTTGTTCGGGATGCAAAGGAGGTCCAACATCTAGATTGATTGCCGACCCTTTCTTTTCGATGCTACTTAGACTAGGGGTGGGTTTGCGAGGAACACTTTCCTCATCTTCATCTTTGCTTTTCTTCACTGCAAATTCAAAAGTAAGGCTTTCTAAAACTGTATCTAATCACCAATTACCTGTTGGGGAACTGTGTTCCTCTACACATTTAGACTTGTAAACCCAAAGTTCTGATTTCTCAACCGATTGACGTAAAACATCCAAATCTGCTTTAATTTGCTTGTATGATTCCACATCACTATCAGATACCAGTAATTGTACCTATAAAAATATTTTAATTCTAGCAACACAGTATAAACAAAAATTATACCTGTCTAAATGCTTGTAACACCTCCTGGCGCTGACTGAAGTGTCTAAAGAGCAAATGAAGAGCTCCAGAGACTAAAGGAGGATAATCATGCATGGTAAGATGTAATAGAACTCGTAAAAAGGTGCGGCCTCCGTGTCCATCAAGATCTAAAACAGCACATTCCTCACTGCTTCCAAAAATACCTTCAGCTTGACTTCCAATCATTTCCAAATCGATGTTTTTCTGTCCTAATGCTAGGGGATCTCCAGTGCTCTTCTCTGCTTCATCAAATTCTTGCTTGAATATGCTAAGAAGGCAGCTTATGCGGTAATCCAGTCGCACATCAAGTATAAACTGTATAATAAATTTATTAGCACAGCCTAAATATTAACATTCACAGCATTTACCTGCAAAATTTCGATAATTTTCAATTTTGTGTCCATCACCAAAGGATATTCTTTCAAAAACTGTGATGCTTTAGCCTGACTGGCGTTTGGGGACACAACAACGCGACCCACAGGACCAAGGGTGAGCGATGTCATGACTGCTCCCATATCACCGATCGAACGCAATACTCCTCCTTCTGCTACAAAATTTGAATTGAAATAATTAGAAGACATTTTAATATTCAATGTATATACAATAAACTTAATTATTCAATGAACTTGACTTAAATTCAGAATAAAATATTTGTATTTAAATTTGCTCTATATTTACTCGTTGACTTCTATTCCAATTACAATATGGTGGCTATGAGCATGCTAAATTTCATTTATAAGGAAAATACCTACAATCAAAAATTACAAAGCACCACTGAGTGGGGAATGATGTAATTTCGGGAGATTATACTAATTTTAATAAATATTATATCATTTTGATTGTTATATTTCAAAACATAAATTAATTGCATATTCAATTAATATTTAAAAAGATATATTGCTATAATAACCGACAGCAGAGCTGCTTAAAAAAAATTAAAAATAATACTTCTGAAATTTTTCTCTTTATAGCCGGTAACAATGTTAACTCTCAAAGCATAGAACTCAAGACTGAATGGAATTTATAATATTGTAGAAATACGTCATATTATGCTAGATATAGAATTAAATTTTAAATTGTATTATAGTTTTTCTATTACTCTTACTAAGAAAATATAAACATTAGGAAAAATATAAGTGTATTATTTTTACTATTAGTGTCAATTTTTTATAAGTATCAAAAACCAATAAAAAGATCCATTATTATTGTTCATTTAGAGAACAGGCACAGTTCTAAGCAAGCATATGATTTGTATATCCTGTACTGTCACTGGCTAGAGTATGGAGTTTAATTTATCAGCAACAGATTTATATAGCTAAAATTTTTGGTTTGACCAAACTTGAGATTTAGTTTCGTAAAACTTAAAAAAAGTGAGGTTAAAACTGATAAGCACCCATACTGAAAATTAAAATTTTGAACTATTTTTGATCTGTACACCCAAATGATGTGCTATACTGACTTGAAAAGAATTGTTTTATTATTGTTCAATGAATAATTAATAAACAGTTTCAAATTACAAACAGGTGACAATAAAACAATACAAACTGCATAGTTTATTTCTGGTACCTGTACATGTTTCCTGCTGGCAACTTTAAACTTGTCTGAATATAATTATTTAGCAAAATTTTTAAATTGCAAACAACAAATAAACGAACAATAACAGAACTGTTAGTACACAAAAACGTACAAACACTTAACATGCATGTACCTCTTTCCTCAGTTACAGTTGTTTCCTCAGCTATATGTAAAAACAAAATCACTTTAGTACCAGTAAAATAGAAATTAATATCTACACAAACAATAGTATACGAATACTGAAAATTCTTAAAAAGGTCCAAACCCACAATTTGTATGAACACATACTTACAGTCAACGTCTCCTATAGGCATCCTGCCATCCATGTAGTCGTTTTCGGATATACAGTCCAATATACTTAACAAAGTTTTAGTCAGTCTTAACAAATCAGAAAAACTGTAGAAACCAAAATAAATCAGCTCTCTTGCTAGCTTAACTACCTAGAATCAATTATCCATGGTAAATCTTCTTTTCCATCTACACAGAATATATCAAACTTCATTGTCCAACGAAATCATTGATCATTGAAAATACCTCTAATAAATCTTACATGTCTTTAAAAGTTTAGAAAATTACTGAAAAATAGTAGTAAAAACGCAACCAACTCTTTGATTCAATTTCCTTCTTACACAACAAGTACGATATTTTGTACCTTCTCATTCCACTTATCCTACTGTTACACCACAAAATATTAGAGATAAACGTACTTTTCCAAACTAAATAACAGCAGATAGTGGTTTCTGAACCTTTTCGGTCAACCTATACTTAAATATTTAATCTTGAAAATTTTGCTACATAAAAATGATATTTTTTATACACCATTGAAAAGTAAATAGTAAAGTATAGACAGTGAAGTCTCCAATAAGCGGACACCGATGGTTCCACACTTTTTGCCGTTTATTGGAGGCGTCCGCTTAAAAGAAACAATCGTGTCCAGGTATAGGAAGTGTCCGTTTAAGAGAGAACACAAAAATTATTAAAACATGCAGAAAAGTGTATTTTATTGAACATAACTACAATAATTATAAGGTGATATAAACTCTAAAATACTTGTTTGTCGCGCTTTACATTTATTTTGTACCATTATATTTTCAAAATGGGTCTCTAAATGTTTTATCAGTTCAAATACTTTAAAATCGTCACTAGCAAATACTTTTACGTCACATATTAAATTTAAGGCGTCCGCAGTAGATTTTACATTTCCAGAAACTTTCGTGGATATCTCGGCTGATTCTTCATCATCGTCATCATCATCACTAGGTATTTCTTGTAACTTGTAATTCCCGACTGTTAAGTCAATGGTATCGTCCTCTATGCTAACGTTTTCGTCAATGCTAATAAATTCTTCAGGTTGAATATTGTTAACGGATGTTTGTTTAATTACTTTATTTAGTGCAACAATGAGAGATAGCGGTAGATCGTCTTCTGCTTCAAAATTATCAATTTTTTGATTGCAGTTACGTAAAAACCCTGCTTTGGCAAAACAGTTGCTGATAATTTTCGGTGTAACTTTTTGCCATGCTTCCTTAATAAAATAAATTTCATCCAATAAAGATACTGTTTTTGTAAGTTCACTTACAGAAGCAGCAGTTTCCATATTTGCCAGAACATGTGTTAATATAAAATTTCTGTAAATAGTTTTAAAATTCCTAATAATGCCCTGATCCAGTGGCTGGCAAACCGATGTTGTATTGGGCGGCAAAAAATAACTTTAATATTTTTTAATTTCAACGTCTGGGGATGGGATCCAGCATTATCGAGAAATAAGATTATCTTCCTTTTCTGCATTTTCATTTTTTTGTCAAATTGTTGTAACCACTCGCTGAAAATTTCCATCGTCATCCACGCTTTTTTATTTGAACGCCAAGTTAAACGAAGGACACTTACATTGGCATTTTTAAAACACCTAGGGCGTGCAGCTTTTCCAATGATCAATGGATCTTCTTTATCGCCTAACATATTAGCACAAAACAAGATCGTTACACGTTCTTTAACCATTTTACCACCGACACACCGTTTATTTTTTAACTCAAGAATTTTATCAGGTAACGCACGGAAAAACAGCCCAGTCTCATCAGCATTGTACACATCTCTGGGATTATAACTTTGAATTAATGATGGTAGTCTTTCAGTAAAGGTATTCACGTCGTTTTGGTCAACACTGCCGGATTCTCCAGAAATGGATTTAAATTGTATGTTATGGCGATTACAAAATTTATGTAACCAACCTCGGGATACCCCAAATTGTTGATGTCCTAGGGAGGCTGCTATTTGTTTGGCCTTGGCTTGGATTAAAGGACCAGATACAGGAATTGATTTATTTCGTGCCTTAAGAAACCATTCATAAAACAAAAGCGTCAATAGTTAATCCTTCTGGTCTGTGAAAACTCCGTTTTTGCTCTTCATTTGTATTATTTTGCCATTGCTTCATTAATTCTTCTCGTTTGTTGACAATATCAGCAGCTTGGATTTTTCCAATGGCAAAACATGCCGCTAATTTCCGGGTACTACTCACTTTTTCTTAGACATTTATTATTTCGATTTTTTGTTTTAACGTTAACATACGTTTTTTGGGCTTCGTGGTGAACTATTGCCTACAAACACCGCAATTAAACTGCTTAATATAAGTCCAAATTTAAAAAACTCATAAATCAACAAGTTCTGCATTTTACAAACAAACTACAGTAAAGAAATACAACGTTGAAATTAGTTCTGCGAACCGTGATAAGGCTCAAATATTTATAACAGGAAGTACTAGTATTTAATTTCACCAGGACGATGACATAATGTAATATGCGCAAATTAGATGTCCGGTTAAGGGGGGCAATTTTTCCTAAAAATTAGACTTATGAACTGTCCGTGTCCGTGTATTAGAGGTTCCGGTTAAAAGAGGCTATTTAACATGTGTTAATAATAGCAGAACATTGGTTTTACGAAATGTGTCCGTTTATAGGAAGTGGCCGCTTCCAGGGAATGCCCGTAATAGGAGGTTTCACTGTATATTTATAACAATATCAGCAGAAATATATGACGTTCTATTAGAAAAAACATTGAATTTGTCCCCACAATGCGAACAAAAAATGTCTTCAATCTTTTACCACTATTTTGTAGATATTTTCACCACATTAACATTTATAACGGGTCATTCTTTAAAGTGTCTCCACTAAATAGCTTTCTAGTTTTAGACATACATATATAAAATTATATATTGATATAGCCAGCTCATATTCAGTTAATGTTGTTCAAAATGTTGATAATATGACCTGGCTACAGGAATGTATAATTTTATATGCATATGTATCTCTAAGAAACAAATAACTCATAAAATGAATATGATACACTATTTTTAAAGTTATTTTCAACAACGCACAAAATATTACAGCTTGGACATTGAGGTTTGACATATACTGTAAAATAATAATCTGGTTAACATAGCCTACCTCAAAAGTCAATTTATTCTGTTCTTGGTCACCAAATGACCACATTTTTGCAACAACATTACACAAATAATCTTCAACAAACGCTATGGTAGAATAAAATCTTGATCTCACAACTTCTTTATTTGGATCCGGCATCTTGTTGCTATCGTAACTTAAAAAAAAATTAAACTTTACACTAAATTTAGAAGTTGTAAGCACTTACTCATTAATGGACATCTTTGACGGAATTTCTGACCAAAGTCTAGCATATTTAACAGGTGTGACCGGTTCCTGTGGGTCTCTATCAACATGCAAATGTAGCATCAAGCGGCAAAATGAAGCTCTCAGATCATAATTCACCGACTCATCGGCCATACATTTCAAAATCAGATCTATATCAAGGTGTGGCGATAAATTATTTAAAGCTAAATACTGTCGATTTAAACACATATTAGAAAACAAATCCAACTGATGTCGGTAGTAATCCAAAATGGCTTGGTCATCTCTATTGCCCATTTTTGCCTCACGACATAAGTCACTTAGGGACATGGACTTCTGGCGGTTGTTCCATAACAGTACCACTTGCTGTTCTTCTACAACAGTCACTATTGGTTCCAGTTCTGAATCATCATTTTCCAAGATCATGGAATCTTCTTGGACTTCTTGTACCTCCACTTGAGTTTTCATCATCCTTGTCTCTAACAATATATCAGAGTTTTTTTGACTAAGTACACTCTTACAGATCAATTCTTGTGTGACAGGTATTGCTTTTTTATTCGAAATACACAGATCAGAAAGATAGTCTAAAAAACGAGATTCCCAATTACTCATATTTTTGCGAACTAATCCCACAAATGTTTCAATTTCTGCAGCAGTTATGTGCTTCTCTAACAATTTTCTATTGTTATGTAACAACGCTGTGATTGTATCCTCTGCCAAAATATCATATCCAATTTGTTTTTGCATAAAACCAAAATGTTTTGCTATATATTCCTAAAATAAATTTTTTTTAGCAGAATTCAACAGATGCTTTATCTTTTGAATAGTACCTGATTCTTGCGATAATCTTGCTGACTTAAACGCAAAATTCGATAACAAAGACGAAAAATGTACTTATACGGTGCATGTCTTGGATCATTCAACTCCTCTATTTTCAGAAAAGCAGGTTCCCCATTTGGAGAATCAGCAAATGGGCCCTAAAATGGAAATTTCAGAAAACTATAACAAAAAATCACAATATTAAAATACCTGAAGAATTTTGAACAACTGTTTAAGAATCGCCTGCTCACGTAACAATTTTTGACGGTCACGATTAGGATTAGTAACCACAAGATCCAGAGCTTCAGTTTTATTTTGCTCAGTTTCCAAATCAGCAACAAAGTAGACAATATCTTGCAAGAGTGTTGTTACTGCCCTGTTGGAAAAATTAGGGATACATAAATAAATATTAAGGCACACATACAGCTTGTTCGAGATAAATACAGCACGCATGGAGATCTCCTAAACAGTAAAAGATAGAAGTTGGTTTGAATAAGATGAATTGTTCAGCTTCTCAAAGAATAAGATTGTACATCAATAATAGACTAAATTTATAAAAACTGCATCAAGATGTTTCTGTATTCTGCAGGTTAACTTCCAAAGTCCATAACCACATTACCCCTTCACCGCAGTTACAATACAAAATTCCCAGTACACACTATAACAAACACCACCGAGCAAAGCTTGGTTTTTGTTTGTTATAAATAATTTACTCATTGTCAATAATACAATAAAACAATTTTAATATTACACTCACATTATTTTTATATACATTTTGAATATTGCCTTAGATTTTTCATAGGTTGTTACATTTTCATGGTAGTAAGATTAGTTTTGTTATTTTATATAAGCTATAATAGAAAGAGCTATTTTTCTCTTTCTTCTAATATCATATTTGACAATTTTATGTTGACAGATAACAGTTATCAACACAAAACAGCATTTTCATAGCAAGCTGTAAAAAATCCATTTTTATGGTAGATTACAAATCAACAAAGGAAGCAAACAAGAAACCAAAAAACTACATTTGTTCCATTTGAGGCTTAATAGGTTAATCTTCATAAATACTCAGTTACAGGAAAAGTAGTTTCTTCATAGCAAACTCCAGGAACTATGAATTGGCCACCTTATTGTCAAACTTAGCCTCCGCCTGCCTTTGGAAGAATACTGTAAACAGCAGTAAAGCCTTTGGGTCTTTAAAGTAAAGGTGGTTTGTTCCAACACCATTTATGTTTTGGTTGAAAATTCTTTTTTGTTAATTTAATTAACAACAAGTTGTTCTGTTTCTTGTTTTATGTTATTTGATTAATGTTACCTGTAACACTTCTTTAATGGTATTGTGTTACATTATTATGTTGAAGAATAGTTTAAGATAATAGATAAAACAAGGTTTTTTCCTAAATCTTATTCTTCATGCAAATTTTGCTTCAGGTAATAAAACGTAAAAAGTTCCATTTATAAAGAAAACAGGCTCATATACCTATGGGAATATATCCAACACAACCTAAACAGTATTTACCCTTGATTATTGTATCCACAAACTGTTATTTCTTAAGTCTCATTTCCTAATAGAGCTTTGTTTCTTCAGGGACTATTATTACTATGAGGTGGTAGCTCAGTTGGTACAGCGCTCGCTTTCTGAATAAAACGTTGATTCTGGCTTGGGTTTGAAACCTAAGCAGAACTATGCAGATTTATAAAAATCTTGTCTGCAACCCACCACACACAATTTCTCAATTCGGCTTGCAACCGTGGGATCTTAATGCTAAAAACCTTCTCTGGAATTTCTGTCGTTCGGATTCGACGTTAAACTGTAGGTCCCCCGTGTTTCTACCTTAGCACTGAGTAGAAACACGTGGCAGAAAAGAGGTCGATGCCCAGCAGTGAGACGGAAAGGCTGTTGATGATTATTACTATACATATTTCACCTACACCCCTGTTATTTATGAAGATTAAGTTGATTTGTTGATTCATAGCCTAGTACTAAAAAAAAAAGATTTTTTAGATTATGGGAGAACAGTTCTAGCTCATAATATAAATTTGAGGAAATAAACCCATTAAATATCAGGAAGGGAAAACGTTCTCTCTAATCATGGCATTGTGTTCGATACCTATTTAAAGAAATAAAGTTTGTCCATATCCAGAATAATGTAACAAGAAATAAATCGTACCATTTTAAACTGCTTTGAAGTACAGTATAACCTCTTTAATACGGACAATTAAATGCACGAGTTGTCCGAATTATCGATTTGTCCGGATTATTGGATATTCTATTTATTTATTAGATATCATTAAATCAAGATCGTAATCTCAATAAAAATTTTAGTAAATAAAATATAAACTCATAAAAAATAAAAACACATTCTGTGAAAATTCAGACAAAAACAAAAACATGCAAACTACAAAATACATAATAACAAACTTATTTTTGCAAAACAGAGAAAAAATTTTTGATAGTTGTTTTTTAGAATCCATTCCGGCTTTGATTGCCTTGTATCAGCTTCTTTGTATATAACGGTATTTGAATAATGTTCATCATCACTAGAAGAACTAGATTCTCTGTTTCTGCCAGAATCTTCTTCAAATTCCTAGATGATGTCATCATCTGTTAAAAATACCTGTTTCATTTTCTCCAGTAAGCCATTCTTCAATTTCTGCCATTGTAAGCTGTACATCTTGATTGATTTTCTCACTCAAATTTCTTATCTCATTCATCTCGGCCTGGAAGTCTTGGTGTTCGTTTTCTTTAAGAAACTTTTCTCTCAGAAGTGACAACGGAATGTTTTCGTCTTCATCATCAAATTTACCACATAGATGCGGTAAGAATGGTTTCCAGGATTTTTTAATCAATTTATCACTTACACGCTGCCATGCTTCGTCCAAGGAATAGACCACATCTTTTAAGTTTATTTTTTTCAATATTGCAGGAATATCGATTTCAGAATTCAAGATTGTTTTGAGCAACTTTTTTCAATAAAAGAGCTTCACAGCTTGTATGACATGTTGATTCATGGGTTGTATTAAGGGTGTACAATTGGGGGACATGTACATAACAGCTATTTGACCATCATCACTGACTAAATGGTCGGGATGTCCTGGAGCGTTATCTGATATCAGAAGTGCTTTTTGAGATAAATTCAATTCACGTAGTTTTTGCTTTACTGATGGTACAAATTCTGCGTGAAACCACTCACAAAAAGTGTCTTTGGTAATTCAGCCTTTTCTCTAGCCTTTATAACAAACTGGAATAAAGGAATTTGCAAAGGCCCTAGTTTTTGCTGCTTTTCCTAGTACAAGCAGTTTCAATTTGTGACTACCCGTAACATTAGCACAGGGCATGAAAGTTATCCTTTCTTTATTAATTTTTCGCCCAGGGGCAGACCATCGTCACGATGAACTAATGTTTTCTTTGGCAAGGCCCTCCAGAAGAAACCAACTTCGTCTGCATTATAAATCTGGTCCAATTGCAGGTCCTGTTCTTCTATTTTCAACAATAATTTCTTTTTGAGGGGTTGTAGCATCAACATTACTAGAGAGTACCTCACCAGAAATACTCAATTGTCTAATACCAATCTTTCTTTGAATTTGTAAAGCCACCCAGAACTTGCTTTGAAATCTTCAGATTGATTACGTTGGTGGTAAAAAAATTTGTCCTTCTCACTAAATATATCACCCGATAAAAGAGTCCCTGTAAAAATACAAAAAGTTTGCTCAACCAATCAAATTTCCGATAATTGAATAGCTCGTTTCATAGGTAAAAACCCCTCCCAATGGAACTGATCATGATGTAAATTGTACCTACCTTTGACTCTCTCTTGTAGAAACCAAGTGAATAACATTTTTTCCATTTCTGGAAATGCACTCAGTTTGAGAGTTTTTCTGCTTCCTGTGCCGGAATCCGAGGATGCAACATATTCCAACAATTTTATCTTATTTTTATTTATATCAGCCACCGTTGATTTTCCTACACCATATTTGTCTGCAATTGATCGAATACTTTGTTCAGATTGAATTAGTTTTATTGTTTCAGACTTCTGCTTCACATTCCTGGTAGTGTGCTTTCTTTCTAACATTTTGCTTGTAGGTTATAGCACTACGCTGCGATTATACTGAAGCGCGATCGGGAACTACCAACTTTACTACTAAGCACAGTGATGCTTTGTTATGATATCGACAAGTCCGTGCGTGCGCGTGTCCGAATTAACAAAATTTGTCCCAACTATGAGTCGGCGAAGTGGATGTCCGGATTACTGAATGCCCAGATTAAAGTGTGTCCGGATTAAAGAGGTTGTACTGTATCACTAATAATAAAAAAAATTATCCACCAATAGGTTACTGTGATCTCTAGAGAATCAACGACTATAGAGACCCGTGATAAAAACAAAACTGAAAATTTCAAAGTCTGTATTCCATACTTTGAATGGATTGTATTCTCGTTGAGCTGCTGAACAATTCTCATTTAACTGAATATTTATCTCAAAGGTTTACGAGATCCCCATACATGCCATGCTTATCTTAGACATAATGTTAATTCGTTTTCTTTAAATGCTCATAGGTACTTAACAAAAATTGAGATAGTTATGAAGTATTTAATGTTACACCCCTCATCACACTTGAATGATGTAGAAGTATGTCACAAATATAAAATTTATTAGTCAATCAAGAAATTGCAAATTAATAAATCCACAACCTCAAGAACAAATTTGTTTAAATTCCAGGCTTTGAAAGTTAACATTATTGCCAGATTGCAGCGTCTAAAAAATGTTAGTTTCATTTTTATATGTTACTTATGTTAATGAAAAATTATAGCTGCATTATAAATTTAAAAAACGTTATTTTCAGTATTTATTTTCATGTCCATTCTTCTGTTCTTCCTTTAATAAATAATAACCAAAAATTCATTTAGGCATAACATAAACATATCACTAAAAGCAAAATATATTGATACAACAATCACCTAAATTTTAGGTTGATAACTTTCCAAAGTTCCATACAAACTAGCATATGATTGATTAAGCCTTACCTGCGTTCATTATGTGAAATAGTACCACGTTCCAATTTTGCAGATAAAGCAGACAAAACTTTGCACGCGTCATTGGCAAAATCTAGGTCTCGAACTTCAACTGGTGAAACAGAAATAATAGCAAAAGCTTCCTTGTCTTCCTTCATGGGTGCACATCCCACCTTGGACATGACGGGCTTCTCCTCATCCTTGTCAATTGGAATGGAAGTCGAATGTACCCATGTGTTTGTGAATAAATGATGCAGTCGCACGTAGCTTGATTGAGGAACTAAAGAATCTGCTCTAGTCAAAGTAGTAGGATCAAGTTCAAATAGAGAGGCAATTTCGTTTGAAAAAGCAACAGGTACTAAATGATAAACATTTGAATCCCCAGACCCCAAATCAGCTCGTAATTTGGCACGCATTTGGTCCATTGTTTGGTCAGTATCGACATCAGCAGCTAAATAATGTCCAGTCGCTAGGTGCTTGAAGCGAAACAAGGAATTCCAATGTCCAGCACCGCCTCGGCAAGGATCATGTTGCACCACTTCAATTTCCCACAATGCCTTACTGCTAGTCGCAGCGGTAGCACTAGTTCTTCCTGTAGTCCGCAAAAAGACGTGCTGTGTCTTCTTGTACTCATCCATCGTGAGAAATTTCTCTTGCTCAGCATGAAACAAGCGCACCACATCTCCACCCTTTAATATATCCTCTGCATTTTCACGATGCTCCATAAATAAGGTTACTTTCCACGATGTACTTCCATTAACTACATTTACTTCCTTGCATCCAGGATTGTCAGGGAGCTCATGATTGGCAGCCACATGTAGAACTTGAGGGCCCACATTTACTGGATTCAAAATAACTTTATCACCCAAAACTATATTATCACCAGTCGAACGAAGTTTGTAAAATGGCAAGATGTAAAACCAAGAACCTTCATTTCCATTTCCATCCAAATATACTCGCATTGCATTCTTCTCCAACAAAGCTGGCAGGCGTTTATTTAATGTTAAGTACTTGTTTGATTTTAAGTGTAGAAGCTAATAAAATAATATATTTTACTGACACAATATATTTTAATACGCTAAATTAAGTTGTACCTGTACAACACTTCCATATTGCACGTTTGATCCCAGCAGTTTCTTATTTTCACTTTCATTTTGTTTCTTCTCAATTTCTGCTGCATGCTGTATTAAAAAAAAAAGACTTTTATACTTTAGTAAACATTAGAAGCTGTAAATTTTGGTGTTAATCATCTGAATGTATTTGCACAAAATGACAAAAATATTGAATACTAATAACACAATGAATTTTCTCCAGTTTAAATACAGCAACATTTGTATTGATATTGTAAAATGTTAATACCAATTTTTGCTATAACACATTAAAATCAAGTGGGCACGAAAAACTCCGAAACTGCTTATTTTTATAATAAAATAATATGATTTTACACAACACAAATTAAAAATGATATTAATAAAAAAGATTAAGCTGTAAAGCAATAATTACAAAAAAATGAGAATAAGATCATCCTGGAATACCAACAGACTGACAATACCTGCGGAAAACTAAAAGTATTCTATGGAAAATAATAAAAAAATTTATGCCTTATCTTAGAACACACATTTCACCAGACAATATATTAAAATAGGCAAGTATAACAGACGTCGCCCAAGAAATAAATGGAAAACACATATAGACAAACCCATGAATGAAAGCGGATTGAAAAAGGTTTAAAAACAAAAAAATTTTGAATCTGGGGACGACAAACTCTTAAATAAAGGGAAAATGTCACGAAGAGACAGAGACATCTTTCACACCATTCCCACAAATAATAAAATAAAAAAAAAGCTTGAGTAGTGATAATTGATCGGTATGAGGAATCTATTTCTGAAATACAATAAAATCTGCAAGTGTTAAGATGTAAAGCAGAACTAGACAGTATACAGTTCCTGCAATACAAGGTGTGTCTAAACTAAGTACGGTAATTAATACAATAGATATATTATGTCAAATTATGACTTTTTAACTAATAAACTTTATTCTGCAACCTTCCTTTTTCTGAAATGCAGTGTTGAAAATCTTTTTATAAATAATGTAGGGCATTAACATACAATTTTATAGACAGCTGTTACTAGTGAGAATCCAAAAATAGGCAAATGTTTGTTGAAACATTTCCACCTGCCCCTTAATTACAGAAAGAAAAACTGCATACCAGTCGGCAAACAATACCACATGCAAACGTCTGTAAGTATCTGAGTATGACACTAAATGCTGAACTAAAATGGAAACAATATGTTTAAAAGAAACAGAAAAACTCAACAGTAAATATAGAAAAGCATATTGGGTTCTTCAAAGATATTCTAAGTTGCCATTACATAATAAATTACGGCTATAAAAAGAAATATTAAAGCCAGCCTGGACTTACTTAACAACAGAAGACTCAATGTGCCAGGATGACATTCACCAAGACTTCATGTATACCAGAACATCACAAATTACTAAATATCTTTTAAGATTACTTGTAATAACCCAAAAATGCAAAAAGAATCAATAGTTTCGTGAAAATTATTATAAAAAAATATAAAAGCCTCGGAGATCTTGTTTAACATAATTTCACAAATCTTACAACCTTTTTACATATAAAATTTTCTTAAAACGTTATGCTATACCATAAAATAAAAATATGAAACATACATGTAACCGTTTTAACAGACTTGTATCTGTATTCGACCCCATGCTTTGTTTTGCAGCTTTCCAAAACTGTTTTTGGGCAGAGTATCTGTTCATAGGACATATTTTAAATAGACAATCTAAAACAATATTTGTAAGCAGAAATTACAACAATACAACAATTGAATTTAAATACCTCTAAATTTCTTTGGCGGATTGCTCAGATCTCCTGCTTCCGGACATACCACACATCTATCATCTACCAACCTAAAAAATTAAGCACTATTTATTATAAATATAGTATCTGAAGCAAATAATTATTTGCAATTTGTTGAAAAAACTAAACAAGAATAAAATTACTCAATTTAACAATACCTAAATCGAGTATTATAGATTGTTTATGTTGGATTAATGTTATGAAACACTCTATGTACTCGTTTTCAAATATCATGCAAGCAAATGTTTTGATTTTTGCTTACTACAAAATTAAAAGATTGTGTTAATTATTAATAAAATTAATTGGTAACACTTTCGAGGCTAGAATAAGTATCCTTCAATGCCAATGAGTTATCAACATTACAATGAAACATCAAAGTTGTACTATTTCAACTACTGACATGTAAACAATCTATCAATTAACTTTGATCACTAAGACTTATAGGAACGCTTCTGGATGATACATTATTTGTCTAGATTAAACAACTATGAAACACATGTGATAAAAGTATGTTTCGATTGTTGAATCATGTTTTAGTTATTCTATAATTGTCTACGCAACAATATGAAGTTAGTACCAATACTTAGTATTCATTACGACAATTACTTACCCCAGTGTACTTAAAAATCCACAGACATTTCCTTCAGCATATAAGGAAACGATGTCTCCTAAATGCAGTAAACTGGAAGAACCAATCTCGACCATTTTGCCGTTTTCTTCAACTACCACCACAAACTTATTTAAAAATTATTTACAACTTTGGGCAAACGAATGTGCCTGTAGCTTTCTTTCACATAATTAGAGAAAACCAGCAGCTCTAAAACATTAAAGTTTAATTACCCATAAATTAAGATACTAATTAATCTGCAGCAAAACCTTTAAGTATGCATTGCAAAAGACAAACACTACTTTTCTGAACTTGTATAATAATATCTGAAGAATATTTCAGCCAATGTGTTTAATCATAATATTTAATGTTTACGCGATAAGAATACTATTTAAAGAAACATTAAACAAAAATGTTAAAAAGTTAGGTTAGAAGATATCATGTTCTACTTACATTTCAATTTACAACAAATGCTTTTATAATTTGTTTATTAAAAAACTGTCACATCAAGGCCCAGTATTGAAATAGTGTATCTCTGAACAAATAACAGTTTGGGCATTGCAAAAGATAACAAATTTGCAAACTACAATAAATAAACTTCAAAACTAGCAAACATCAGCCAGCAACAGCACCGTTAGCAATGAAAGTTACGTACGCCTTATCTAGCTCTGTCTAACTCGTTTGTCTGAGCCCATCTCGTTCATATCGCCTTTCTTTTTCACCAACCTACATCCCATACATCCTTCACCTCTACACCAGCTACTATCAATACACTCCCACCCCTGTATGCCACAAGTATGGTTTACATGTTATCAATAGCCAACCCCCCACCCTTAGCTTGTTTTAAAATAATGTCAATGTAATCTCATTGTCTCGCACATATCTATTGTTAGCTTTGTCGTATGACAGGTCTTCCCTAAGAACACTGATAATATTTCAATAAAATCCTACCGAAGTTAATAAAAAACAGAGTTGAAAGTTTCCCGCAATTAATACTAATTACTGTATATTGTATATAAGAGTTAACATTATTTATTTTTAATTTGTTTTAATAGCCCAACTCTAATGTTAAAAATGAAAAAGTAAATTGTGATTTTTATTGCCCAGCAACTGCAAGGCACATTCTACCATAAATGTAAATGTAAATAACATTGCAGATTGTACTTCATGTCTGTTCCTAGTAGATAATTAAATAGGTACATACTCGTATATTACTTTCAATTAATTAAACTACGATTAATATTATATATAATTATTAAAAATTGATTTCATACTAATTTGCATACTAAAAGTAAGTGAACTGAGATGGTATACTGTTTTAAATCTGTTACATATACAAAGGGAATTGCTCCAGAGTTATGGATGGTTTGCAGCAAGTAAGTACGAGTCAGTTGTTCCTTGACAAACTTCTGGAATAATGTTTAGAACGGCTTGCTTGGAAATCCGAAATACATACTGCAAACTTGTGAAAGAATCTTCACTTGCCAAGTATCTCAATGTCACAACTAATCTATCTTGATCTCTGAACATACATGTCATAGGTAGTATGTCTTCTCTCAAATACATCATCAATCATACTTATAGGTGAGTAAAATGTTAGTGTAGATGTGATGACGTTGAGGTTTTCAATATCTCCATAAGTGCTTCATTGTATTTATAGTTTTCAATATGAAGCTAAAATAGTGTAGATACTTTATGCCTAATTGTTTGTATTAATTAACAAAAAAGTGTTGCTACAATCCCATTTCCAATGTCCAACAAATATCGATCAACTAATGGCGTGCGCTAATAACAGACAGATTAAATCCGTTTGTCTTGACTTTTCTATCGACGTAATCAAAATGAAATCTTTAGAATTGATGCAATCGTAAAAATTTAACACCAATGATTTGAAAGGTCTACAAATCGATATATTATTTCCAAGGACTTCTATGTATATTCGTTTACTACTTAAAAACGGATTCCTCGATATTGATAAAGCCGTTTTATTTTGCAAACAGCGAATTTAGAAAGACGCAAGTCCACTGTTACAGAGCCACTTAAATCGCGTAACTTTTCCTAATCTCCTAACTTCAAAATTCAAGCCTTAGATTTTAACCCTTATTTATTGCTGCAGATTTGGTACTAACTTTGTTCTTCTTTAATATATGGCGTTCTTGTATGAAACCGTCCCGCTACTATTTTAACCGCACTTTGGTACGTCTATACCGGTGCGAATCTAAATGGAAAATGGAAAGGAGTTTGAAGATATTTTTATCTGAACCTGGAAGCTGCGAATGTTAAAAATTTCTATTGTTAATTGCAACCTAATCTAACCTATAACGAATAACAGTTATTCCTAATAGGTTACTTTGCGCGTCAGAATGCCCAATGTTTTTTGTTTGCACACTTAGATATGTTATTATGCTTTTTTTCTCTAGCCATCTTTCATCCTAATCTGCGTATTTCGCAGTTCATAAGATTTTGAAACTATACTCTAAAAGATATGGAAACGGAACTCAATTCCGATTTAAAATCGCTAGGCAACCAAGGAAAATAATAGTTTATGAATGAAATCAAAATGAACACAAAATAATTTCTCACTTAGTCACTGTAGGTTCGTACCACGTAAGGGGGTGGGCCGCTGCAGGGGTCAGCCGACTTCCGCACCGGAACCCTCACCCCCTCTTCCTCCAGTAACGGGAATGTAAGAATAGGAAAGATCAGGAAAGAAATAATGGAATTTCTGGGTTTAATACAGGAAAACCAAAGGAAGTTGAAGCATGGGAGCGAAGAGTACTGAAAGGTATATTTGGAGGAGTCAAGGAGCGAGGCACATGGAGACGAAGGATGGTACTGTTCCAGCATGTGGGAAAACCAGGAAAAGCCCGAGTCAAGATTAGACGGCCCAGGAGATCGAACCCTAAACCTCCAGAATAAAAGGTAAACACTTTACTCCTAAGCCACCTTCCACGATGATTTCTCACTGCATTATGAATTTTCACAGTATTTATTACCTCACAAAATATATACATTTCACACATGCAATTCTATAATGCAAAGACCGTTATAGGAGATGCCTCCTCTTCAGCCAAGCATAAGTTATATGGATTTAAAAAAATATATTGAATTTGCATGATATTGCATAAAAATAATAATAATACAGTTTAAGAATTTAAAATATGATTGCTGGGCCGGACTGGGCCTGATTGGGTTGGACTGGACGGGCGCTGAACTGGACGGGGCAGCGCTGGACTCGACGGGACTGCTCTGGACTGGATCTACTAGAGTGTGCTAGCGGACTGCTAGTAGGGTTTCTTCCAAGATGTCCTGTAGGTCCTCGGTGATGGCCGGGGCTTCACCAAGAAAAATGGCAGGCGGATGGCTTAGTTTTTTCTTGGGCTCCCTGCGGATGTTGGTTGGAGTTCTTAGCGTCCTGGTGGGTTCCTCGTGGTCTTATTCGATTGCCTGGTCACATATCGGCCCCGAAGTGCAAAGAGGCGGCCCTCGATCGGACAGATGCCGGTTAGGTCACAGACTTCCCCCGATGGGTGGAAGCGACTCAGGAGTAACATCCACCTCGCGATGGCCCTCTCTTTGTTCCGGAGCTTCTTCATGAAGTGGGGCGCGGCGGTGCTGAAACAGGGAGACGGTAATCAATAATTGGCCGGATAAATGTTTTGTAGGTGTGAGTCTGGAGAGGAGTCCGTTCCGCTGTTGAACGCTATTGAGGCACCTTGTGAGCTCCGCGGACCAGTTTAGAGCTCTCGAGAAGATTACTCCAAGGTAGGTCATAGTGGAAGAGAGGTTCAGTCGGGTGCCCCATAGGTCCAGCTGAACGTGGCGGGGATGGTGACGAGGTCTTCGGGTTAGGTTAGGGTGCTGGAAGAGGATGATCTGGGTTTTTGCAGGGTTAGGAAGAAGTCTCCATTGTTGGAACCAAAGTTCGGGCCTGGAGCGCTCTGTGGAGATGAGTCGGGAAGCAAGGGAGGTAGAGGTTGAGGGAGCCCAAAGGGCGGTGTCGTCTGCATATTGCATTAGCCGTACTGACGGCTTGAGGGGAGCAGGTATGTCATGGCAAAAACATATGAATAGGAGAGGAGAGAGGATGGATACTTGAAAGACACCAGACCTTGGAGTGTACGGCTGGGAAAAGTATTCCCGAACGCGAACACGGTGCAGGCGACCCTTTAGGAAGCAGTGGATGGTACGAATGATGGGCAGTGGAATATTGACGCCGGTAGGAGTTTGAGTTGAAACGGTCTTTCCTGGACTTCGGAATCATCACCAGGTTGGCGGCTTTCCAGGCCTGGGAAGTATCTTGAAAGAAGACAGAAGCAGTTGAAGATTAGTGTGAGGAGGGTGACTCGGGGAACTGGCGCAGGACTTTACGTGTAATGGATTCGGAGCCAAGAGCCGTGTTTTTGCCGGAGGCAATGGCCGCATTGACTTCCTCCTTCTCGATGGAGAGTAAGATTTCGGGCATGGAGCGGGTTCAATCGGTGATTTCTCACTGAAATCTGTGCTCTTTGTATACTCGTCCGACGATAGATAGCGGGCGACAAGAAGTAGAAGCAGGGTCCACACTCGTTTTAAGAAACCGTGACCTTCTAACGTTAATATGTCCCGATTACATGGAAAATTGCAAGACTATTATTATTTTTATTGATAATACAGTGGTACATGCCGAGACACAAACTGCCTATACAATGTATATGTTTATACATAAGACTACAAAATTTAAAGAACAACTAAAAATAAAAAATATATCAGTTTGTTGACAAATAGTATTTAAAAAAAATGTTGTTTTACCTCAAGTTAAACTAACTGTAAGTCAACATTATCCAAAATAGTATCAAAAAAGCACATTATTATGAAAACAATATGGAAGAAAAACAAGGATGTAGAAATTACGCCGTCGGGCAATATTCTAAAAATATGTTAAGATTGTAAATATTGTTTTTAACATTCTTATACCATTTATCAATAATTTTACAATTCATTTCTCTAAAATAAAGGACTATAGCACTTTATTTCGCTAATTGGCATATTACATGATGCGATTGGGAGCGATAAAAAAAATTGCGGTCACCTATGAAACAAATCCGCATGCCTTTGATTAGATAAATTGGCGATTCCAGTACTATAAAGACTGCAGGCGACGACGATTCCGTTTATTATATGATCGCTCTATATTTAAAATTACAGCGCTAGAGACAGATTTTATACAAGGAGGAAAAGTAGTAATAGCGGACTAATATATTATTTTTGTAATGAAAAATGTTTTCCACAATAATCATTTTTAAAATTGATTTTCCAATATTTGCTTTATTTTCGGACTATTTTATAACAACCAAAAATATGTTTTTATACACCAAAATAAATTTGATTGTTAAACTATTACCTAATCAACAATGAATATTACCTAATGTGTTTAATTTAAAAAAAGAGTGATGTACCACGAAAAAACACTTATGAACAGAGAAAATTTATTTTTGTGAACAAAAGGCTTCTATACTATTTTTCATGTAGCTTCCTCGATAAAGGATTAGCGCAGTAACTGTAATAAATACATACCTTTAACTTACATCTCTTTCTAAGACACCTGAAAGTGGCGGCTCGCCAAGTGAAGTAGGTGAAGTGCCTCTTCAAGAAGTTATTAATGGACAAGAAATGCCCATGGAATGGAAGCATCAATCTATAAGAAAGGAAACCGGAAAAAATGCGAAAATTATAGAGGTATAAGTGTGACAGGCGATAGCAACGATGGGAAGGATATATGGTAAAGTAATACGCAATAAGATAGAAAACCAGATACAAGGAAGAATTAGCGAGAAACAGGCAGAGTTTACCTACAGCAGGAAGATCAACCATTGACCACTTTACACAATACAACAATTAGCAGCGAAAAAGAAGGCAAAAACATACTAATACACATGGCATTCATTGATTTACGAAAAGCATATGATACCGTATCACGAAAAGAACTATGGAAGGCCATGTCAAAAATCGAAATACCCCAAAAACTGATCAACGCAGTAAAAAACATGTATAAAAACAACAGAACAGCGATTAAAATTGGAAAGAAACGTGAGAACAACTTTGAGACAACAAAAGGACTGTTGCAAGGATGCTCCACGTCACCCACACTACTTAAAATATTTATAGAACACGTGCTAGGCAACTGGAAAAGGAAATGCAAAGGGATGGGAGTACCGGTCAGAGACGAACATATTTACGCATTAAGTTTCGCAGACGACCAAGTGGTGATAGCACTAGATGAGGGAGATCTGAGTTATATGGTGCGAAGAGTATACCAAACTCGTATAACTTTGGGAAAACAGAATAGCTAGCGACAGTAGAAGAAAATATAAAAGATCTAGAAATAGAAGAAAACTTAGAAATTAAAGGAATAGGCAAATTTAAGTACTTGGGGTTTACAGTGACAAAAGAGACAACGACAGAGGAAGAAATTAAAAGCAGACTGGCGCTAACTAGAACATGTACAAGGCAACTTAACTCAATCTTATGGGACAGAGATATAACTAAGAACACCAAATGCCGGATATACAGTACAATGGTGCACATTACATTTTTTTCTGGTCCGAACGTAGTGACCATAAAAAATCTTACCTACAGTACTCGTGTAATTGTAGTGAAGAGTCGGCCTCAAACGTATTTTAACTCTGCAATTAAACCCCCGTTGCCATGGTAACGCCTACATCAATATCTACAATTGGTTCACGGTGAATAGCGCAAATGAAGAGTTCAGTCGTAATCAGCCGTTGAACTTCATGTTCGGGTTTGGCCGTCGGTTTTTAAACGATTTCAACAATTTTGAATTCACATTTTTAGCTATAGTATTTAATGATATTTTCCTTTCACTGACATATTATTTGATGTTCTCCAAAGGAAATCATTGGATATTAATTTTTGTGTTACAAAAATAAATAAAACTATTGAACTATTAAAGAGGAAAAGGAATGACGATTTCTTTGATACACTCTTCTAAAAGACTAAGGAAATCCAAATAACACAAATTCATATTTCTAAGCCCCCTAAGCGGGAATACGCTAACCTTACAAATAATGACATTAGAAGAAAATATAGAATTTTCTTTTATGAAGTAGTGGATCACATTGTAATGGAAATGGAAGTAAGGTTTCAAGACTGCGATAAGTTACAATTCATGTCTTTGCCTGATACTACGAAATTCAAACAATATGATTCGTGTTTTCCGTCTAAAGCATTTGAAAGTTTAGATCAATTTTAAGGCAAAATACTTACAAAAAGTCAGCGTCTTAAAAACGAATTAAATATTCTTTGTGCCGATTAAAGTTACCGCAATCTACAGACCCAAGAATTACTAGAAAATCTCAATGAGAACAAAGAAATTTTTACCGAAGCCTACTATTCCGTCAACAAGTGCATCAGTGGAAAGACGTTTTCTTGCCCTAAACGAATAAAAACGTACTTAAGAAATTTAGTATCTCAACATAGGCTTTCTTCTTTGAAAATACCTATGTCAATTCAAAAAGAACTCTTAATTAGAGTTAATAAAAAATCAATCATTTTACGAAGACGTAATAAATAATTTTGCTGCATTAAAGGACAGAACGATAGACTTGGTCTACAAAAACTAGGTAAGTTGACATTGAATTATATTTTTTCTGTTTGTTATTATTAGTGTTATTATAATAGCACTTCACCTACGTTTTTACCCGCGAGCCGCCACTGGTATACGACCGTACGTCTAACAAAGAAATGCTGAAATACAAATTTACGTCTACATTAGAATCGACACATGCTAATTGCTGTTTAGCTTACAGCTTAATGTTAGAAAGAGATGCCATAAGTTATGTACTTGAAGTTATCGCGTGATATAAAAAAATGTCACAACAGTTCTCAACAGGTCATACCACGATCTTTTATTTTTGACACATTTTGTCCTTGCATAAATGCACAATAATAAAATTGTTCAGGACTGCTGTCTCATTTCATACCGTTGTAATGTACCTACCCGCCACCAATCCTTTACCGTGGAAGCTACATGAAAAATAGTATACATGCTTGCAAGAGGTGACGGTGATTTACACATACAAGGTGTAGGTTCAAAATACAATGATTGTCATAGTAATGCATGTCTGAATAAAAGTGAGGAATTGCTATTGAACAAGGATAAGATGTGTGGTGGTAGCTCAGTTGGCAGAGCGCTCGCTTTCTGAATAAAACGTCGATTCTGGCTTGGAAACCTAAGCAGAACTATGCAGATTTATAAAAATCTTGTCTGCAACCCACCACACACAATTTCCCAATTGGGCTTGCAACCGGGGGATCTTAATGCTAAAAACCTTCTCTGGAATTTCTGTCGTTCAGATTCGACGTTAAACTGTAGGTCCCCCGTGTTTCTACCTTAGCGCTGAGGAGAAACACGAGGCAGAGAAGAGGCCGATGCTCAGCAGTGGGACGGAAAGGCTGTTGATGATGATGAATGATAAGATAATAGAGAGATGGGCCCAACATTTTGTAAAAGTATTAAATGGTGGCAACGAGTTCCAACACACTGTAAATGAAGACGGTGCAATTGAAGAACAGCAGTAAAACGATGAATAAGACATAGAGGAGCCTACTCTAGCAGGACAGACCGCTATTAAACACATGTGAAATAACAAAGACCAGGTACTGACAATATACCAGCGAAATTACTTAAAGCTGGAGGTGAGGAACTGACAAAAGTGATACACAAACGGATAATTAATGTTTAAAGGAAAACCGGCTGGAAATAAGGAATTATCTGCCTTGTCCACAAAAAGGGAGACAAATTGGTGTGCAACAACTACAGAGGCATATGCCTCCTTCTTCTTCGAATACTTTATCTCTTAGGAGACGTAGTAATCTTCTCTCCTATGCATGCGTTGCGAGTTTTAAAATGCCGCAGACATAGAGGACCTATAGCTTAACATGGGCTCCGAACCACGGGAAGTGTTAACCACTTCTACTCCAGAGAAGATTTACTAGACAGAATACCTCGCTATGTTCCGGTCTACTGGAAATTGAACCCAGGACCTTCCGCGTAAAAGTCTAACGCGCTAACCTCTAGCCCACGGCCGCCTTTATATGCTTCCTAAATACTGTTTATTAAGTATTTGCACATATTACGAGGGAAAGTCAGTAAATAGATCACAAACTGATGTACTATAGCTGAAAATAGTAGGTAGTCTGTTGTTTCTAAATGTGTTACTACGTTGCAGCACAATCCAGGTTGATGATGGTTCAGTGTAGAGTCGCTAGGTGTCGCATGCGCATGTACAGCCCAGAGTGATTTTCACCTGTTTGGCCCTCTAAAAGTCACCTTCGCGAAGGGTGAACAGGAGGTTCGACAGTGGCTGCAACAGTAGAGCAAAGCCTTTTATGCCGAAGGTTTGACTACACTGATAAAACGATACGATAATTGTATCACAGTTGGTGGAGATTATGTTGAAAAATAAAAATGGTGTTCAATTTCATATTTCACAGAGCTTTTTTTAAATAACCATTTGCGACCTATTTACGGGCTTTCCCTCGTATAAACCAGCGAATTATTCTACCATCAGAAGAGTTATTAGGTGATTATCAGGCAGGATTTCGACAAGGGGGATCGATAGCACACCAGATATTTACATCGAGGTTAATCCCAGAAAAATGTTGGGAATTCGATATCGACGTCACAGTTATATATTGATTATAGACCAATATATGACAACATTAATTGCAAAACTATCTGGCAGGCAGTAAAAGAATTTTATACACCAATTAAATTGATTCGACTGAGTAAAGCAACTTTGATCCTGGTGTGGTGGTAGCTCAATTGGAACAGGACTCGCATTCTGAGCAAAGCGGTGATTATGGTTTGGGGTCGACTCCCAGCACTATCAAATAGCGTATTAATATCTTGTACTACAGCCCATCACACACAATTTCCCAATTTAGTTTGCAACAGTGGGATGTTAATGCTGAAAACCTTCTCTGGAATTTCTGTTGTTCGGATCCGACGTTAAACTGTAGATCTCCCGTGTTTCCACCGGGGTACCAAATGCAGATGCAGAATTGGTTACGATTTCTCCCAAGATTTTGAAATTACTCGGGGTATATCACCTGTGTGATCAAATAGAACTGAAGTCCTCACTACATGGCGTAGAGGTCCTCAACAGGGAAGACGAAGACCTTGACATACTTCAGTAGAGTTAACGAATTTAAGCAGGTACTGTAACACAACAATTAATCACGATGACATGACTACCGAAATTAAAAACCGAATTGTGGCTGGTGATACATGCCTGTATGGTTTTGAGAGCATACCTACTAAAATCTAGAAATGTATCTAAAGTAAACAAACTGCGCCTTTATAAAACAGTAATTTGACCAGTAGCGAGTTACGGATGTGTACATATGGATGCCCACAAAAAACTATTAATTTGTTTCGAAGGGTGTTAAGAAAAATTTTTGGACTAGTGTTTAATGAAAACTGAAATGGATGGCGATTGAGGTTATACCATGAATGAGAACAACTTCTTCCAAATCAACAACTGATAGGGTGGATCATGAGGCAAAATATACGCTGGTTGGGCCATATGTTGCGAATGCCTAATGCGAGGGTAGCCTGAAATGTTTTCACACAAAGCCCAGATGACGTACCAGCAGAAGACATAGCACAATATGCTGCGATAGCGTTAGCAACAATTTAAGAACACATATAATATTAGGCTATAAATTCCATTCGGTTTAGAAACGGCTCCTACGGGGCTCTTTTGATTCGGTTTTGCGATGAACACTTCGCATTGATTCTGATGTTTTTGTTATTATACGTGGTTGTATTATTTTCCTTCTTGTGATATTTTGTTTCATTCTTTTCTATTCTTGATTTTGCGTTTCCAGGCTTTAATTTCTAATTTTCTAATATCTCAATAAACTTGATCTTCCATCTTATCTTGGGTCTTCTTCTTCTTCTCGTTTCCATTGGTATACAATATTTTATATTTTTTATTATCGCCTCTAGTTTTCTTCTTTGTGTTGTCCGAACCACTTTATCCTTTGCGATTTTATGAATTTGGTAATATCTTCTCCCTGCATCATGTGGCTTATTTCGTGGTTCATTAATCTTCTGGGTTCACCATCTTTTGTTACTTTCGTATATCTAAAATTCTTCGTGGTGTTTTTCTTGCTAGCGTTTTCTAATTTTCCATGGGATTATTTGCGAGGCACATTGTTTTCGTGACAGAGGCCTAAATCACCTATCCTGATTTGATTTATATAAGATGTTTCTCCTCTGGTATTATCAATATAATTGCATCAACCTCGCACAGGATAGACCGAGATGGAAGGCAGTTGCTGAAGAAATCAAAGCTCTTCAAGGGCCGCAGTGCAATATGTTTGTGTAGAAATTGATATTGTTTCCTCGATAAAATCGCTTATGTAGTGTTGAGGTGGTATGGGCCAAGGCTAAGCTGGCATGTGTTATACACATCAGGGTCTGACTACGGTTTACCATGCTGGTGTGTATCCGTGCTTGCATTACCTACTTACTGTATGGTGTGTGTGTGCAGAGCCTTACTATTCCTTTAGTGCGACTGTAACATGAGGAGTGTCATTAATTTGTTCCACAATGGCGAATGGGGACTGGAAGCCAGTACCAACCACGCAGGGAATTAGAAAAATATTCTGACCTCTAAGAGCAATTCGAATCAGATTATTATAGACACAGCCTGACTCTCTTACGACTAAGCTATCCCGGTTCTTACATACAAAACAATACTAGAGGCCCAACGCCTTGATGGTCTTCTTCCGTTTTCTTTTCTCCTTGCCATGCTATTTCCAGTGTCTAATCTGACACTTTCTTACTGCCCACAACCACTTCTTCCTTGGTTTTACCATATTTTCGTCTTGTGCTAGCTTCCCTCTCTAATGCCATCTTCATTATTCTTCTCCCTGGTAATCTGACAATGTGTCCAAGCCATCCTAATTGTTGTCTTTTGGTAATGTTTGATATTGTAAGTTGTTTGTACATTTCCATGCTTTTCTTGATATCAGTATGTTTATTATATCCCCAGCACTTCTACTTCCTTTAATCAGTCTCTTGTTAATTTCCTCTTTATTATTATTTGTTAAATTCACGCCTAAATACGCAAAACCATTTACTATTTTGGTACTGCTTTTTTCTTCTAAATCTTAGACTTATTCCACTTGATCATCGTTTCCCCTCATCTCCATATAAATATTTGGTCTTCTGTTAATTAATTTCCTAAGCTTTTATATTTAAACTTTGGAATCCTTCATTTAGTTTTCCTAGTTTCCAGGTTACAATCGCCAAATCATCTGTATAGACCAGGGATGAGCAACCCGCGGCCCGCGGGCCGCATGCGGCCCGGCTCACTTTTTCGTGCGGCCCGTCAAAGCTTTACTTTTTAACTTTTTAAATATATATTTTTTTGTTAAATTAGAAAAAAGGCCATTAAATTACAAAAAATATATGAACATTTTTTAAAGCAATTCCGATTTCATAAAAATTACACTTTTGAAGAAGCCATTCACACAAATCGTGCCTACGTACATAATCCGCTGGTTGCAACCCTTGAACGCGTTGAACGTGGTGAGGGTATAGTCCCTGATCCCCCAAAATCCGCCAAACAGTAGAATGGGAATCGCCAGTTTGTAACGCAAGTCTTCTAGTGCTAACACTAGGACTTTACTCCACTAATTCCAAGACATTCTGTTCTACATTAACAACCCTTTCTGCTCTTGGACGACCGCGATGATGGTTTTGTGGTTGATATGTGCCATAATCCCGTAGATGTTCGACTGTTCTAGTAAATGTACGGCTGTTTGAGATGCGACGCCGATGATATCGCTCTAAGTACATTTGCCTTGCCCTTAGAGCGTTTCCTTGAGCTTCCCCCTAAATAAGAACAACATCAGTAAGTTCAATATTAGCCGGCCTCGGTGGTCTAGTGGTTAGCGCGTTTGCCTTTAGATCCGAGGGACGCGGGTTCAAACCTGGCTGAGGTCGGCGAGATTTTTCTAGCGGGGAAAAATCTGAAAATGCGCCTTCTGTCGGATAAGAAGTAAAGCCGTAGGTCCCGTGCCACTACGATGTGTGACACGTTAAAAATCACTACTGAGGTTGGAATTACCCCAGATAGGCAAAATTCTTAGTTAGGGTGTACAATGGGCCAAATGTGGCCTAAGTGCGTAGAGATGCTTGGAAAACCGCGTCCTCGATCTCGCTCTTTCAAAGCAAGCAAGCAAGCAAGTTCAATATTCGTAAAATTTTCCATTTTGGTAGAAATGCTGCTTTCCAGCTTCAACAACAGACTGAATAGAAATGACTGACCTACCTAATAGTATTGGTTTGTGGCAGGTGAAAAGAAAATTGTTTTCACTTCTATCTTACTCTCCTGTACATGTTTTTGGGCTCAAATTTTTATTATTCTGCGGTATTCAAAAATTTTGGGTCAAATTTTCAATTATTATTTTCTGATATCTTAAGGGTTCCATTGCCAAAGAAATGGTTTTTTCTAGTTACCATCGGATTTAATATTTGTACCTATTTCTGATACACCCTGTATAGACCAATTGGTTGCAAAGAAGCAATGCCAAACTTCTCATTAAAATTTTTTTAAGATTTCTTCCCATAATAATTGCTTTTTGATTTTTTTTAATGCTATTTCTATTATATGTTTTATTTGTGTTTTTTTTTATAGAGTTGTTATTTTGTTCATTTTGTTAATAATGAGATAATTTGAGTTTATCATCTAGTGTTCATATTTTAATACGTTTCTTATATGCGGCCCGCACAACATTTTTAAATTGGTTGTTGGCCCATTGTAAAAAAAGGTTGCTCATCCCTGGTCTAAAGCATATAGGATCAAGAATATCATTTTTTTCTATACTACACATATTAATCTAAGAAAACAAGGCGAAGGAAAATTATATAAAAAATGTCAACACAAAATACAAGGGTTCATAGTAGACCTTGGATTCTTTCAGCGCATTCGCGGCAGCATGCGACAATGTGCTCCATGCACAGCCAACACTTACAAAATTTGCAAAAATACCTCGTCTTCTTACGTTTGCAATATTTGCAATGTCATCGTTTAGACGGGGGATGGTCTTGCTGTTTTTCGGGATTTGCTACCCCTGAGAGTCGACCAGCTGATTCCCGGACTTTTTTGGGAATGTATTGGCTGATTGCTCTTTGCTGCAGGTGTTTCTTTACTAAATTTAAAACTGTATAATTACCAAAAATATAGAAAATCACGTCATATTTTTATATTCTATTACATACCTTGTCCAATCAGATATATTTTCTTGAAAACACAAACAAACCTATACACGCTTTACTATCAACTACTATTCACCAAGGTAAACAGGCGACTAAAATACACATATATCTTGCAATGCAATTGTTGATATTGGGGAATCATTAAACTTTATACCTCTACCTTTCCGTGAATAAATACAGTGCTGTAAATCCCCTTACTTCTCTAACTAGATAAAATCAGGAGATTCACGGAGAGTTACAAGGAGTTGGGAGAAAAATCTTTACATTTTAGTAGAAATCGGGGAATAACCGTACATCATAGTGTTAATTTGCAATAAGTAAACAAGCCATGCTAAAATATACACGAAACTCACTGTTATAAGAGAAAAATGTAATTTTCAGATTTTAACAGAAAGTTACCCGAGCGGACGTGTGGGGCCTATCAGGACATTTTATTTTTTTGTGAAATAACGCGGATTTATATATTTTGTAAAATTTGATTATAATATGCCTTTTTACATTTCTGAAAGGTATACAGAAGCTCGCGACCGTACAATATTTTTTTTTAAGTTTCAGAATTTTTTGTATATTGCGTGTACTCACAGACCCCACCCGTCCGCTGGAGGGTTAAATCAATTAATTTTTCATAGTCACTTGCACGTAAGTTGTTACGGAAAATGGATTTTGAACCCAGGAATTGTCCTCACTAATCTTTGCAAAATATTGCAGAAGAGTTATTTTTAAGTCATGTAAGTGTTTTAAAAACAATTTCGTATTCTCTTCATCTATCTTAAAAATGCTTTCAGGCAAACATTCATGTAAAGTTGGAAAGCAATTATAATTGTTCTGTTCGACTGAAGAAATCCAAAACTTTATTTTTCTCTCAAATGATGCTATTTTATCTCTTGTGTTAGATATTGTAACACTTGAAATGCAAATACAAGAATTAAATTATATTTTAATTAAAAAAGCAACACACACTAACTTGTAAATCAAATATTATTTTGGAAAGATAATTCTTCCAGAATTTACACGTTGGTAAACGAAAACCCAGCATGTAAATTATAATAAACCCTGTATTAAGGTAACAATGCAGTTGTTTAATGTTTGTTTTAGTTTGTTTTGATATTTTTTCGTAGGATCTCTATTACATGCTTTTGAAAATGACATTCGTATGTTGAAATACGTATCAAAAAAACAAATACTTGTTGAAATTGTAAAAATAAATGATTCTATTACAAGTAAAATTCAAGAAATGGAACAAGTGCAGCAACGAAGAGACAAGAGTCAAGCGTAAGGAAAATAATACAAATACCCTCGTCCGTCAGACAAGCGGAAATGGGTTTGGCAGAAAATGATGTTAAAAATCGTAGAAAAAATAAGAACTGTTTATTGTTACCTAGTGAAATATTAAGTTAAAGCATACTATTAATATGATTGTTTTTAAAATTGGGTCAAATGTATGACTATTTCATATATTAATTAGTTTACACGTACATGAATAAGTATGTGTATGACTTATCAGTTATCAGTTCTTACAGATATTTGTCAATTTGGTCACCTTATTATATTACATTCACTACAGTTTAATATAGAAAATGAGTTAGAAAGTTACCATAATATATTTCACTGTTGTTATCGTTATGGTGGTAAACAATTACGTGTAGTAGTGATAGGTAAAAGGTTTCGTTCATCGTTTCTCAGTATTTAGCGTTGAAGAATTAATTATTTATATTTGTGATTGTGTTGTTATTATTTGAGTGATCACAATCTACTAAAAGCGGCTGTAATTGTAAATACCCGCAGCTGGAAGTGACGAAATGTAAAAACTAAAAAAGTAATAATGGATACAACGACATTCATTCTCAAAAACTGTTAACTCGATATTGAAAAATTAATTGCAACTTAATTACAAATAATTTTTTAATTAAATTCTTTTTAATAACTCACAAACTGAATATTTTCCAACACCCTTAACTATTTCATCTGTGAAATGTGTATAAATAAATCAATTTTTGTAGCTTAATGTCTCTGTGATTTCTACGCCATGCTTTTAGTAAAAAAATACCTGGTGAAGTTTCTAGCAACGCCTTTTAATAACCTGTTATGTTGCGTGTAGAATTCAGAAAATAGGAATTCAGTTTAAACATAGAGAAACAGTAATTTCAAAGGTTAATTACAGAACGGTATAATATAATTAGAATACTTAACTGTATAAAACGAAAAGTAGATAAATTAATTGTAATACTTACAGCTACTAAAATGTAATAAAATAAATTAAAGTAACAATACTGATATAGTTTCATACAAACATATTTATTCTTCTAGAATGTTTTCCAAACCAAAATGTTACTAAGTAATTAAGCTATTAACATTTATTTTTGCAACCAATCATATGTCTGTGTATTTCCAGATCTAATTCTAGCAGGAATAGCAAGAAATATATTCAAATTCTATCTATTTTTGAACAATTATGAATGTATCATAACACTAAAATATAGGTAAATGTAGGTGATTGTCTTAATCCTCTGTTACGGCTAGACATTGGAAAGTTATTAGTTATTGTACTTGTCGTTATAGATTAAAGTCTCTTTCTCTATAATCCTTTGGATCTCCATGGGCGTAGTAGCCGTCTCTTCTATGTTTGTGGTGTGTGTAAGGTAATGTACACAAACATAGGGGACCTACGCTTTAACACGAAGTCCGAACCGCCGGAAGTGTCTACACTCCTTTTACAGAGAAGCTGTGCTTGTCAAAAATAAATCAAATCCACAACGTTGCAATTTGAACTCTTACGAAAAATTACAAGATTTTTCAATTTTAGATAGTACGTGGTCCGTGGTACGTGGTAAAACATGGTGCATATACCGCATTTAGTTACAAAAACTGTTCGCTTGTCTAAACGAGACGAAGCTTGAAGGAAACAAATTAAGAAAATACGTGCAACTACTTCTGCATCCAATGTTGATATACACAGTTCTGAAGATGTAGCGAATGTATTTGTTAATGTACGATCTATTTCCAATAGCGATACCAAAGTGTCTGCAGATGGGTCTCATGTGTTGGTGAAATTTTATTGGGTGCTGTTGGACAAAACAAAAACTATCAATGGCTTCAAGAACGACGGAAATGGCTAACAGCTTCAAGCTTTGGTCGAATTTGTAAAATACGCCAATTTTCTGGAAGTACTAGTACATGTTATGGAACGGATATTGTGCGTTAAACAATTTAAAGAAATTACAACATTAAACGTCAGTGAATGCGGTTTGTTTGTCTATGATTTGCATCCATACCTTGTCGCTTCTCCTAATGGATTAATAAATGACAATGCCATTATTAAGGGATAATTAAATATAACGAAGAAAGAAAAGTGTTACTTTGTAGTTTAGACTCCTCATGGAATTTGAGTGAAAATTATTAAAATTGATGCGTCTTCTTGGAATGAAGCAATGCTACCAAAACTGAAAAAACTTTTATTTATTGGCATTGCTCCTTCAGATTCAAATTGAAGAGTCTTCAAAGTACTATTAAGTCACACGAAAACGGGCATGAACTTGTTACGGGCCAATCGAGCTTTTCCAACGATCCGTAACCAGATAGATGGAAAAAGGCCTACAGCTTAGCTCAGAGGAGTAGGGGGAGTTCGTGAAAATTGCTTATGGGAGAAAATCTTTAGTTGTGTACAGAGCGAGTCAAAATAAGTGGGCGCCACCTTCCAAATCCAGCTGATTGTAAGTCCTCGTGGAAGGCCGAGAAGCCAACAGCTTACGGAAATGGAACTTACCTTTCTTGTGCCCCCTCCTATATATCTAAAGCTTGCAAAATTCTTACACAAATAAGTACAAAAGACACAATAAGAGGCAGTAAACTTTTAACACACATATAATTAAACGGTTAAAAATGACAATACAAGAAAATGACAAGTGATAACGCTATAAGTTTGAATTAGATATTTTTAATGTTCTTGAACGTTCAGAAAAAAAAAACTCGCCGCCACTGGTGCAACGGGATTTACGTTCTTTCATACAGCACGTACACCAGGGACGCTGAAGTTCACAAGACTAAAACGGAATATAATTCGGTAGTTTTATAATTAACCACTAACACCACAAACGGCGACTGAAGGTCGCTGTTTCCAGTTACATGAAAGCAAAAATTGAAGTTTGCAAGATAACGCGAAATAAAAACGGTTTCTTTTACACATCACAAACTAGATCTTTTACCTTGAACGGAAATAGAAGCGGCCGGCACAATACTGGTTCACAGGATGATGATAAAAATCCATGGGTACGACCCTAAAGCCTGGGTTGAAGGAAGTCAACATCCAGGGGCCCGGAACTTTGACGAGTTCAGCGCACCAATGGTAACCGCAGAGCGATGGGAGCTGGTTTCGAAATTAATCCGCCAAACGGCGATCGGCCAATTCACACGGAATTGCCTTTACCGGGGTTGAATCCAGTGTTTCCTTTTATATCCGGCAGTAACCGATGGTCTGTTTAGTACCCCTTGGTAAAACAGCGAGACGGAACACACATAACGCGTTATGTTATGTACCGCGGTACCCCTCGAAAAAAACTCAAAAGCCACCACTTGCAGCACTTAACGCAATTACGCCCCCGATTGATGGAATTTTCGGAGAACCGGAGTCATCAGAGATCATAAATTGACCGACTTAAAAACGTAACGGGAATCTCTCCACTTCCCCCCAAAAAAAATTGCACCATATTTCGATATGTGATGAAATGTTCTAGAATAAGGGACACGTGAGTTCTCGGAAGTGCTTGAGGTCACCCGCGAGAAGAACAAGAATTGGCAATTTTGACACAGAAGGAACTATCAACATAACTCAAACTTAGAAAGACAAAACAAAATAGCGAGACGGTAACCCAAAATACGACTACAATTAAAATATCTATTAATTCTTGCGAAGCGGCAAACAAATTACGGAAATAATTCATATAAAGCGGCAAATTTTTAAACGAACATAACATACTAGTAGAACAGGTTACTTAATACTAACCAACAGATTTAATGACAGATGCTTAATCAACTGTTAAAAAATAAAGGATATGTAATTGACGACTACTTGATTAACTTCGGATTAGCTATTTATCTTTAGCTCTCAATATCTCGGTAATAAATTTATTTAAGCCATATATTTGCATGAACTTTTTTGTGTATTTCGTGCTGGAGAACATATCCATAAAATAGTGCCGTGCAATTCCGAAACACCCTGTATATATTGTTGTAATACTGACATATGAAAGCCCCAAGTTGGCTTACGTCATTTTGTTATGATATACTCGATCAAGAAACAGCTTAGCAGAAAAATGAAACAAAAGCAAATAAAATAAATTTCAAATTATTAAATTTTTATACATCTGCAACAGCAATCGTAATTTAATTATAGTCGGTTTATGACTTGCTACTGAAACGTAATTTGGGCGCCAGATGACAATTTTTAAAATTTGCCTCCAAAAATAAATTTAATTCGATCAACCACGGTAGCTCGAGCATGTAGACATCTACGTCACAGATAGTAGGTTCTTATCGTTATGAAAATATGCTACCAAATACACTTATACAAAAATAGCCTTAATACATTGCTAAATTCAAGTCGGTTTTAAAATAATGTCAACTGTTCCACGTTAGAACCTTTGTGTATCGTTCTAGAACTCGTATACTAAATTGTACAGATACAAGATAACAAACAGGAGATGTTCTTTACATGGATCCGTAAGCTCAGTAGAATTACTAGATTAATGAATTTTTGAAATACCTTTAGTAGCTCCTTCTTCTTACTCGTCCCTCAATCTATGCAGGGGTAGTGTCTGTAGAACAGCAAAACCCAGGATTTGTCACCGCTGTGGACCAAAATCAATCTGGACAGGCCAACCAATCCATACCTTCTTTTTAAATAAACACAGTTCAACTTTTACGTAAGTTTATTTTTCTCAAACGCAGAAATTCTTTATGATTTTAGTGCAAATATAAATTAAATGCCATTATACTTGTAAAACTTTTAATAGTTCCACAAAATTTTTTATCAACTTGTTGTAGTCTTATTTTTTATAAACAACAAGTCCTAGGCAACCAACAAGATTTTAAAAAATATCAAACATGCTAAAATTAACCAAATGACACATTGATCTAAAATAATTACTATATAAAATTTTGACATATAAAATAATTAATTTAAAAATGTTTATAATTTCATGGCCCCACTTTGTAAACTGCCCCCGATTACACAGACACTTAAAACACAAAATTCAAGATTCATCCTTCCAAAATAACTTCTTCAATTTTACAGCATCTTCTTTATATGGTCCAAAATTTATTCGTACTGAACTATTGATTGTGTCCTATGTTATTCATATCATGTTCCTGTGCAAGCATTTTATCGTAGAATCTTAATAATAAAATGTTGACAAAAATTCTTCTTGTTCTAGGTTTTTCATAGATTACGAGTTTTGCAGAGTTTTTCAAACTGGACAAGTAGTTAACTGTATTAAGGCCTGCCCTAATTTATTATACAAAAAGAAAACCGACTCCCATGACAAGATAGATAGATATGAACTTAACATTGCATAACATTGTTGCTGATTCCTTCTCGCCAATTCAACTTACAGGAAAGGTAATGGTATCAATAGAATGATAAAATTATTGCGCATCAAATTTAATAACAATAAGATTAAAGGTGCGATTTTTATTTTAAAATATTAATTTAAAACTTGGCGATATTTAAATATGAGTTGCCATGATTTTCATGTTAGGCAGCATTTATCAAATAATTTTGAATGAGTTGGCTTAAATCAGCGATTTTCAGTAAATTACTGTTCAAATAATTATTTACGGACAAATGAACAATTAGTCTAACGCAGAACGAATTTTTATGGTAAAAACCTTTTACAGTGGCGTTAATTTGCGGAGAGTTAGAGGTTTGTTTGCCGTTAAGTTTAATAATATTTTTTGTTGTTAAAAAAAATATTGAAAAATAATAATTATATCGCAGGAAATCGCAAATAGTTGACCGCACAGAAGAACTTGTTTGGCGATGGTAAATACCCGATTTGCAGTTTAAGGCAAATTTCTCTTGACGTAGGTTTATGTAAATCCCGGATATGGAATATACTCAAGAGGTACAAATATCATCCCTATAAGGCACAGGGGATTTTTGCTGTTGACGAAGAAAGTTGGAGTGCATTCTGTCATGAAATGCAAGAGCGTGTTAACAATGATTGCCGCTTTCTGTCATCAATTTGCTTCACAGACGAATGTACTTTTACGCTGAATAAAGAACCAAATGTTCAAAAGACGCGATATTCGGCTCAGGCAAACCCTAGAGTTAATATTTCTTCCAGAACTCAGTATCCTCAAACAATTAATATCTGGACTGGGATTTTTAATAGCAATATTATTGGTCCATTTGAACTTGAGGGAAATTTAAATGCAGCAACGTATTTAGATTTATTAGTAACTAAGGTAGGGCCTGCATTGGAAGAAGTTGAAAGAGAAAATCAGGAGATCCGGTTCCAACAAGACGGCTGCCCCGCGCATTTGGGCTTAGATGTTAGAAATTTTTTAAATGATTCATTTCCAAATCGTTGGCTTGGTAGAGGTGCTGCTATAAATTGGCCAGCTAGATCTCCTGTTTTAGCACCTTTTCTTGTGGGGCCACCTTAAAAGCAAAATTTACAGAAGACGACACCCAGATATTGATTCTTTGAGAGAAGCAATAGTTGCTGAGTGCGGGTTAATTACTGAGAGGCAGTTGGCCAATGTAAGAAATTCTTTTTTTAACAGATTGGGGTATTGCTTATATCAAAACGGGGGATTATTTGAATATTTATTGTAATTTATCTCTCTTTATTATTGTTTTTTCATAGAGTTTATAATAAAAACTATTTAAACTTATAATTACTTTAATGTTTATTAATGTAGCATATAAATAATGGCAAAATACCTATAAATCGAATGCACAATGTGAATTGCCTGTGTCCGACTTTGAGAGTGGGCATCCGGTATATACATATATTCCTAATTTCTTTCTATTTTAATATTTTATATTTTTGGCCATTTAGCGGGGGAAGGAAAGTTCTAACGGTGTTGCTGTAAACTTGGTGTTTTTCCAAATACAATGAGGTTATTCGGTATTCGGTATTTCGAAAGGGTCAATTTATAGTATTCCACCGGCCCACTAAAAGAAAGCCTTAACGATTCTTCTGCATTTTTGCATTTCTTTGTCAAACAACAATGCGATACACATTTCCAGTTTCTTGGGGATGTAATAAATTATTTTCAGAGCACATCAGAAACACCATTAGTAAGAAAATTACGCTTATCATTAATGGTTAACGTACAAATCCAAGATCAAGAAGGAAAACTGCTGAAAGTAATCTAATAGCGTTTCTTTTCATATGGAGGCTCTCATGTTTCTGCTAATCGCGTATCTGACAACCATGGTATTCTACAGCGGCATTGCCGAGCGTTTTTCCTATTAAATATGTTTTAGAATCTTTCCCATTTTTGATTTATATAAAAAATATACAAACGTCATTACCAATATCGTATGGTGCGCTATATGTAAATAAATACTCTTCGAAATTATCAGAGGCTCTCTTTACAATGTGAGCTGTTGATAATTCCATTAATGAGCAAACCTTTTTTACATAAAACTTGAAAACGAATTTTCAACTATATTTTTTACATTGCTTAAAGTGCCTTTACATCTTTACCATCTTTTCATAAGCAGAAGTTTAGTTGTCGTTTTCATACACAATAAACGTAGGGAAAATACTGATTTATTAAATAATTAGTATTTGTATTTTTTTTTAATTACCTTTTTCGGATCTCTGGGATCCCACTAAAGTGAAGTTGATAGTATGCAAGTTGGATTTTGAAAAAATTTGATATGTGATAAGCGTTGATTAAAAACTCGTAGGCAATAAATACAATGAGAGCCAAAATGATTTGTTCATTTTTAATAGGAAATAACACATGAATTACTTTAATTGCAGAAATATTATTAATGACATCTTAAAAAGTAATAATGGGAGTTTTACTTTCTGAATATAGTGTGTGTTAAATGTCCGCCCCCCTTCACCACACACTCTTCTAAACGACGGACGAAATCTGCCATAACTCGTTGAAGCATATCCTGTGGAATAGCTTCAATTTCTTGTCGGATATTTCTTTTGAGCTCCTCTATATTTCTAGGCTTACTCTTGAACACTCTACTCTTTAAATATCCCCAAAGAAAAAAGTCTGGTACAGTAAGATCAGGAGATCTCGGGGGCCAATTAAAATCACCGTTTCGAGAAATTAGTCTATTCGGAAATGTCTGTCGCAGGATCTCCATACTTATTCTTGCAGTATGACAGGTCGCACCGTCTTGTTGAAAAAAGTGATTTCTTTCTTCTTCTTCAATTTGCGGTATAAAAAATGTCTGCAGCATATGTGCATACCGTTGAGAATTGACTGTGACTGTTTCGCCGTTTTCTTCAAAAAAATATGGACCGATGATTTTTGACGATGATACAGCACACCAAACAGTCACTTTTGGGGAATGTAAGGGTCTTTCATAGATTTCACACGGGTTTTCGGTAGCCCAGTATCGAAAATTCTGTTTATTTACCATGCTATGTACGGTAAAGTGTGCTTCGTCGCTCATGAAAAGATGTTGTGCGATATCGGGTTCCTCGTTCCTTAACTCCAAAAAACGTTGACAAAACTCAATACGGCTTTGCTTATCACGATCAGTTAACTTCTGTACCACTGCTATTTTGTATGGATGAAACTTCATTTTGTGCAGCATTCGTCGGGTACTTGTTGCAGATAAATTTAACGCTGCCGCATGCCGTCGAACTGATCGAGTTGGGCTACGCAGAATTGATTGTCTCACCCGTTCCTCATTTTCAAGATTGCATGCAGAGCGAATCCTCCCAGTTGATTTTCTTCTCTCAACTAAACCATGATTTCGCCACTTCCTTACCCAATACGAAATAACAGTTCGAGCCGGTACATCACGAACATTAAAATGTTGACGAAATAAACGTTGAGTTTGAATAATTGAACTAAATTTAATAAAATTGTCAACACAAAATATGCGTTGCTGTATATTCCAACGCACCATTTTGACAACTGTCAAAATATCTCCAAAGCCTCCTCTTTCGATTGTTATCAGTAATTTAGCGATTAATAAAATATATTTTTTGTTATTTCCTATTAAAAATGAACAAATCATTTTGGCTCTCACTGTACTACTAGTAAATATGCCGAGATTATCGACAACCATATTGAGAAGAAAAATGTTTTAGTATCTAAAAAGATTTTGTACGCTTTGTAGGGTTACGTCCCTTATGTTGATATTTTCTATAGGTTTACAAATACCTTAGCTAGCCAAACAGTTAGGTGTTACTTATTATTGATTATACTTAGATAGGTTTAAATGTACAATTTTGAGATTTCATGTAAGCCAGTTTAAAATCAGCGTTCTGTAAAGTTTGCCATGTTAATTTTATTAAATACATGTGGTTGCAACAAAGGTAGGTTTGTGTATTAATATAAATCTAGTATAGCACATTTTATGTCCCATAATCAAGTTAATATTGAAACAAACAACATATGTTTAAACAAGTTATGACAAGTGCCTTCCTCCATTAATGCACGTTGTATAATACTTATTACATGACCATAGTATTTCCTAGAACAGATAATTACACGTTTCCCTGCAATTTCTTTATATATTTCAGTTATACTAATACAATGTCTTTAATTTTAAGCAAAATGTTACAATATCTTCAACATTTATATAAATAGATAAGTTTTTGCTGTTTTTATGGGGTAGAAACGTAATTGAGAATCAGTAAACCAAGTCGTTTTAATTAAATTCTATCTTCGGCTAAATTAAACAAAGCAGAATTTAATGGAACATGAAATAGCAGTTAAAATAATAAATTCTAAAAACTTTTGATGGAAATTCTCAAACTTGTTAGAACACGACAGGCAGGGCCACGCACTAAGTAGGTATTTGAAGTTTAGAAAACAATTATTAATAATTCTAACACTCCACTTTATAGTATAACTCCCTAGTATCTTAGTACAAATTAATCTATCCCTTAAGTTGGAATAATGTTTTTCATTTGCTATTCAAGTATACGTTTTCGCAACTTGTATTTTTATACTCTCATCGATTAAACAGCGAAAATCTGCAAGACCTTGTTTCAGTGGCCCAAAACGCGCACCACAAAACAACGCGTATACTGTATATAAACCAAGATGCTACTGTTACGTAACATGAACTATACAGTGCTTCCCGAAAGTAACGGATAAGTTCTATAAAATCGTTGAGAACAATATTTCAAATAAATGCTCGGACATGTCGATTTTTATTTTTAAATTATTATTTAGAGATGTAATTTAAAACCCCCCACCCCTCACCCCTAAGCGCTACCAACTTCAACTTTAAAAAATCAAATGGCAAAGTACCCCTTCATCTGATAGCTTTCTTTATGTTGAATACAACAAAAAAAGTTTTTCAAAATCGGTTAATAAATAACAGAGATATTTACCAAAATGTATTCAAATGAAAGTGCCAATATTCGAGCAGGCGTTGATATGGTTCTAGCAATGAGTGATAAAAACAATTGAAGTTTATCGTTCTCAGTGAGCTAATGAGTAAATGAGCTAGATTAATAAAAACAAATCAAATTAAATTTAATAGACTTGACCAGCTTGCATTCCGCAATCATATCTTTTTAATTTCTATTTTTATGTACCTAAGGTAAGTTGAGCGCCAGGTGACAACTTTTAAAACTTGTCGCCAAAATATATAAACTGAAATTCCACGGTTCAACTCTAGAGTCAGGAGTCGGTTGCGTTATGCTTTACTATTATATTAGAAAAAGGACAATTGGTACAATTTCTATGAATAATTAATTCTTTTGTAATTTGTATAACAATTTAATACTAACTCTAACAGAGAAAATCTAGATATATAATTTTTTTAAAGTAAACATTATATTTTATTTCTATTCTAATCCTCTCCCAAGTCCAGTAAAGACCAATAACAATACTTGTTATCACATTCATCGTATGTTATGTAACCAGATATTTTCTACTTGTATAAACAGCAGGCCCGTTTGATATTGCAAAGAGCTGTTTTAAGTATATCTGGTGGTATAGATATTGCCTTTTACGTGATGGGTTCTTTCAACTAACTGATTTAAATAGGCCTGTTTCGAAATACTCCATAACCAGAAATCTACACAGTTGTAATCTGGAGATTTACTACCATGTTACCGAAAATTACTACTGATAACACGATTCCCCAAATTTTGCTTCAAGGTACTGGAAAACACTACAATAGAAGGTGCAAATGTACTATTAAACTACCATAGGTACAAAACCTCCTAAAGGAAACTGCATCTAAATTCATAATAAAATTGAGCAACTACATTTTGCTGCTAAAACTATTATTTTCATAAGATACATTCATAAAATATCGTTCTCTATGCAGCTAATTTTAAACACATTCGTTGCGAAGGAAAGCCGACTACATAAGATACCCGTTGAGAACAACAAATACACTTTTTATGAAGACTGTACAAAAATTTGCAACAACTCATCGTATATGATTACTGCCTATTTAAAATACCACATACTTTTGAAAAAACCTTACCCTTATGTAACTAAAAAGTATATATATATATATTGCCATGATATTTATATTAAATTAATGTAATTATTATTAACTATTTGTTAAATGTCTTTATCATGCTTTGAACTACTCTAAAATACCTTCGGAAGGACTGTGATATATTAAAAAGGATATTTATTGGAACTAAAATCCATATTTTAACCTGAAATATAGTCTAGATAGATTAATAATGTCATAATTTATAACAATTAATGTAAAATTATAGTTAAAACTATATTTATAAACCTGTTATATGTAAAAACTGTTATCGATACTTCGTACGTTGCTTCGTAATGTGGAATATGAACTCAAAGTGAAGTTTCACAGTGTATGGCCTTTTGAAATCCTGTTGTGTGATTAAATACTTGTTGTAGACGATGATGTGGGTCTTTTTGGACTGTACCAGAGCCCTAAAACTCAAAGATTACAGTTATTTGAAGTTTACCGTTGAAAAGTGTGTAATTTTGATTTTAAAAGTTTTATGTTAGCCAATTTAGTTTAATGTTATATCTAGGAAGGTATTTAGCAGATTTTCCTGTTGAATTGTGTTGTTTATTTAATAATATTTGTGTTAGTTGTAAATTTTGAAATTTATAGGTTAGATTTAGAATTTTGGTAATTGTTGTGTATAATTCTTTTATAGTTCATTAATGTATTACAAAACTTGTGTTATAATCTGAGGATTGTGTTAATTGTGTTTTTGTAAGGTTTTCGAGTTGTTTTCGCATATTTTGGCTATATTTTAAAATGTTAAATTTTTTGTCATGAATTTGTTAATTTTGGGTATCAAAATGTAGATAAAAATTCATAGAAAACGATTGTGGAATTAGTTTTTCAATATTTTTATTCATAAGATAAATATTAATTATTTAAATTTTAAAATATTAATTTCTAGAATATTCCCTAGATTTTGTTTCAAATTCTGTCCTTGTTTTTAAGATGTTGCTTAGATACGATGCTTTATTGTTGGATTTTGTAGAGGTTTCTGGCAGAAAAATTTGAATTCAGTTCCTTTTTGGCCATCGAACAAAGAGCACGTAATTTCAATTAGTGCACAATTTAATTTTGTTATAAAAATAGGCGGGACCTCGCAAAAAGTTAAGCTAGGTTATGTAACCTTGTTTACAAAAATTTGAAACAGTTATTAAAAGTAAAGTGTAACCAGAATTTGTGTTTTAATTCAACTATAGTGATTAATAATAAAAGAATTTACCAAATTAAATTTTTAATTGAAGTGTGTTTCTTTTATGGAATTTTTCTGAAAGAGAAAAGGAAATAAAATTTAAATCTTTCATTCACTTATTAAAAATAATAATACTGTGGTATTAAAAAGAATCAAAGAACTTACCTTAATAGATTGGAACATTTAAGTGTTACAATTACTGTGCTTCTGTGATTTTATTCCACAAACCATCGAATTTGCGAACGTAATGTTTTCATGGTTACAAATCAAATGAACTATGTCTAGACAAGCTGAACAAGAAGCAAGATAAAAAATGCAGCTGTTGCGATTTTAGAAGAAATGGTGTCTACATTATCATCAAAGGGACTGGATATTCAAGTTAAGTTAAAATTTAATTATGTATTTATAATATTATGTGTTATATTTGCTTCATAATTAACTATCTAATCAGTGAAGCCACGAAACAATTTATCCTTGAGATTACAAGAGTCTATATAGATGCTATAACTAATAATCTAAAAAAAATTATGTTAATTAATTTGAGTATAAACTCAAATTTGGCGCCCAACAAAATTACTTTATTAATAAATTATCTATAAAATTAAATTCGTAGCATCTTTATGGTCGCTGCCAACGTGGGGCGATTAAATGATAATAATTATTATTAAATCAAAATACATAGCAACATATATATATATATATATACATATATATATATATGTTGGTTTTGAGGATTCCGCGGGTGTTGTATGCTGTGGTTGGTTTCCAGGAATTCTTCCGCGTAGCAACTTCTTGGTCCTGGGACGGACCGGGCTGGTTGTCTTGACGACGTTACGGCTTTATAAAATTGCTTCTGTTGAAGGTTACGCAGATGGCCTTGTATGTATGTTTCAGAACCTTCCATCTCAAAATTGTCTATACGCCTCCTAACATTTGTTGATAGTATATCCGATTATGTAATCGTGCTTTTTACTGCTCTCCCGCATTTGAAGTATAAACGGTAGGGTATATGTATTCGGTAAATATGCAAAACCGCAAAATGCATGTGTACGGTAAGGAGAATATATTGAAACATAAAGGGAAAATAAGAACGATGTGACGAAACCGTATTTTACTAGTTTTATATGAAACTCCGAAACAATGCATTACCATTTTATTCAGGACGGCATAAAGAAGAACCAGTCAAAGGAGAATCGTAAAATATAAATGGGACTTAATGGAAACGTAACGTTTCACTCTATAAATTCGAGATTAATGCGTACAAAACCGCCAGCAGAGCAGGAATGGATCCGAGCGAGTCAAGTAATGCATAAACAATCCGAGGGCTCTGCCGCTGAATTATCTGCAATTTGTTCGCTGGACTTCATCTCGCGTGCTACAAAGAGAGCTGCTCCTCATTCCTCCTCGTATCCGGCATTCTGCAGGAAATTACGACCAAAGGCGATGTATAATATCGCTTTTTATTTCGCCTCTCAAGTTCGCGGTGCCGTTAACTTTCTGCTCCGGTACCGAGAGTACCGAGAACCCTCAAAAAGCAGCAACTCTCATCTACGTTCCTTAACTGCCCCCGGCCGTCGACCAAAAATGGAAGAGTCTTCTCCTTCTTCCGGAAACAGCAGATCAATGATGATGCGCTTCCGAGTAAGTTGCACGTTTCCGTTGTCGGTGCATTGTACTTCGAATAGTTCTCGTTTCGAGTGAAATGGCCGCTTTCAAATTTGAAGCTGCTGTTGCTTTTAAGCGGCCATCGTTGTACTTAAACTGATTCTACAAATGCTCGGAATTATCTATAACAGCGGTTAACGTAGCCAGCTGTATTAATTAATAATATCGTGTTCGGTATTCATGCTAGGAAGGATTAATTTCCGCTAACAATCTAGTTAAATATTTAAACTTTGAAACTAGAATTTCTGCAAACACTATCCTACAAGTATATTTTTAATTGCTTATTAGACAGTATTGCTTTAATCACTGCTGCAGTCTACAATGCATTTTTAGGAATACATAATAATGCTCAACTTACAATACTGAAAACGAATGATACTGTATTTAAATACAGTCAAATAAAAAAAAAGATATGTTCTTTAAAGTACTTTCTTATATCTCTTAGTTTTAGTTTTTTTTTTGTAGTCTGTGTTAAATCAATATGACATCTTGATCTAACGAATATATTAGACTCAGAGGATATTTAGGTATAGGAAATATTCAGTGGAAGTCAAATCTAGAATAGAAAAAGTACGAGCCACTTTTATGCAAATAAAAAAAGTTTTAATTGATCGATATACGAATTTACTACAGAAGATCAGAATACTGAGGTGCTATATCTTCTCGACGCTGCTCTAGGGCGTGGAATCGTGAACGTTAGTCAACGCAACTGAAAGGAAGTTAGAAGAATTTTAGATGTGGACCGGTGCATCTTAAGAGTACCGCGGAATGACTGAGTGACGCATCTAGAAATTCTAAGACGCATGGGTAAAGCTCCAGAGATACTACAAACGGAGAAAACCCGAATACTTGAATACTTTGGTCATGTTATGAGGAATAAGTAAAGATACAGAATATTGCAGTTCACTATGGAGAGAAAAGTAATGGAAAGAAGAGGCACCGGTAGAAGAAGAATTTCATGGCTCAAGCATTTACAAAAATGGTTTGGTGTCATCTCCTTGGAATTATTTCAACGAGCTGTAGACAAAGTACAGATCGCTATTGTGATAGATAACATCCGGAATGGATAACAACGCGGAGAAGAAATATTAGGAATGGACAATTGTTGTACTATATTCTATGCCATGTAGGTCAATAATTATTATACTACACCTACAAGGAAACCCAGGTACGGCAATATATGTATATACAATGTACAATGCAAGTTCAATTCACACTCTTGACCGATTTTAAAGTTGTTTGAAACTATAGAAGTACGTTTTATAAGTAGTATTGAATTAGTTGTACTAGGTATAAAAACAAACCGCGGTGTACAACTAACACCATTCACAACGAACTGCTGGGCGCCTTTTTTGCTTCTCCATAGCACTATGGTAGGGATTCGAGTAGCACAACGATATTGTTAAATTTTTCACGATGTTCTAGATCTAAGTAAAAATAAATGAAACAACCTTGTCAGCCCTACGAAATGTATTTCAAAAACAAAATAAAGTTAAATGGTTTAAATGGTGAACGTTTTCGCAACAACCGTTGCATCTTCAGACCACAAAATTCTAAATCAAGAAAAAGACAAATATAAAAGTAGGTGAAACAAATTCGTAATACATTACCAAGTCAAGATACAAACTAAAAAACACACGCCATCACAGGCTACATCAAAAGTTACAAATTCAATTTAGAATTTTGTGGTATAATGCAACGGTTGTTGCGAAAACGTTCACCATTTAAACCAATTTAAGTTTATTTTGTTTTTGAAATATATTTCGTGGGGCTGACAGGGTTGTTTCATTTATTTTTACTTAAATTTTTTCCCCCATTATGAGTATGAACATCAATCTGATGATGTTCTAGATCGCTAAGCCAATTCTAAGTAAGTATGATAATTTACAGAAAACGTTATATTTAGTTACTAAAACGTTAAAACATTTTAGAAAACGTAGACAGATTCTATTAAAGGAAAACAGGGCTATGGCTATTTTCAAAAGTTTTGCAAATTTTCCATTTGGTGCTTGTCATATGCACTGCCAAATCGTACACCATTTGAGCTAAAACAAAAAAAAAGGAATGGTTATGTCTTCTACTTTCTGCCGCCGGCAATTTCTTTTCATTTTGGTTACTAACTGAATCATCAAACTCTAGCTGGTGTTTTTGAAAATATCTAACAATGACATCAACTATGCTTCTTGAAACTAATTACATTTATAGCTATAACTTGAGTAAACAGTTAGTAGTTTCTTCAATCAATAGTTTCACTGCATCTTAAACTAAAAATACTTTCTTCAGAATTTACTTACCTGCTGACGAACTTTAATATCATTCAATTTGCAATCAAAAATCTAAGAAGTCCTTGTGGCCAATAGTCCATTGGCCCAAATGACCCTGCACCCAAACGCCCGCACCTAAATAACCCTTCGCTAACTTTTAGAAAAATGTAATTTCCTTTGCAACTTTTTCCCATTAAAATATTTCCATCGCCAATAAATATCTGCAAACGTTTAAGTACGTAAAATGTAAAAAATTAATATTAAATTGAGACGGAGTAGGTAGCAACCAGTTAATAGAAAACATTCCGTAAGGTGCCGTTTGGACCTCAGTCGTTTTATGTTCATAAAAATCATTTGTTTTAAAAGGAAATAGAAATGCAATAGACCTTAATTGTACGTTGGAATACTGAAACGATGTAATATACTTGAATTCGGTATAATAATGTTAATTTAATCTAATTATATGTTCATTAATAGAATGTTTGTTTGCGGTTAAACGCCCTACATTTTATAATATGTATAAATAAAATGGCAAAGTTAAACTTTTAAACCAGCAATCTCACCAATTTAAGGGTAAATAAGTTAAACCATAAAGCGTTCCCTCTATTATTTGTTTACTGCAATGTCCTCATTTTTTTGTTCGATTTCCCAAAGGAAATTTACTAGCGACCAATATTTCTGCTACTTGATACAAAGCACAACGTGCCATTTTAAACTCATACCTAATACATTATAACAGTCGTATTCGTTGCAAATGTGCCTTATTCAAAGTATATGCCGTATCTTGATAGTTCTTTCAAGTAGAATTAATGATCAAGCATCCACGTTACACATTTTAGAAGCATGTATTGATCTTCATTGAAAAACAACCATTGTTAGAGCAATAAAGTAGTGGAATGACTAGGGAAATAGGAAACTAGTTAAAATCTGCCAATAACTACAGATCTATCTAAAATTGCAAGTACAGAACTTGCTGGAAGTAATAAAAAAACAGTTTTGCATATGGAAAACGATGTGAGTTTAGATCATTTATTAGTGTTGTCAAGCATTAGAAATATTTAAGAACCTTCTTTACATTCTGGAATGTATCGATTTGATAAGAATCGGAATTCGATTGTTAGATTCGAAAGGCTCTTTACGGGTCTGGAGTCCACATTCGGAATGCGATTCTTATACTCCAAATTCGGAATCCAATTCTTGTAATCCAGAATCATATTTACTTTCTACAGGGTGAGAAAAATGATCATTCGACGTTAAACTGTAGGTCCCCTGTCTTTCTATTTTGGCGGTGAGGAGAAACACGTGGCAGAGAAGAGGCCGATGCCCAGCAGTGGGGCGGAAAGACTGCTAATTGATACCTAATCCCATGTGTGTGCATGCAATGCATTGCTGACATCGTATAAGACAGCAATAGGTCGTTGAATATTGTAACATTAAGTTTTGCTTACTATACGTTTTAAGTCGTTTAAGGAATTTTCGAAGGTTATAAAACAGCAAACACCAATATAATGTTTTCTGTTCCAAGATATCTTTACTTTAAAGTGAATTATAAGTTTCATTTATTTTCCTGTGTAATTGAAATTCTAAGTTATTGAATTTTTCAAATCGTATTAAAGCATGTGTGACAGGGCGTCAAATTTAATGCATAATTTACGTGTAGATTTATAAGTAAAATTTAAATTTTCATGAAAATTGCACAAGTTTCACAATTTCCTGTCTGCAACCTGCGTCAATTTTAATTTTAAATTTAACACATGCGCTTGCGTATTAATAACCATTTTAGTGATATTTTTCTCATTGCGCGGTTTAGATTTGTATCACTGGTATTTTGTCAACCAGCTGGTTGTGTTTATTTTTCATCTCATTTTGAGATTATCCTCAATAGGCGTTTGAAATTATACAGAATTGGCAGGATCTTTATGTGATCCACACAGAACAATCAGTGAATCACATCCCTAGCAATACATTACTACTTGTAACACCAGTCGTTGAAATTTTTAAATTGGCGCCATCCGTTAATTCCTCCTCCTTCTCTTGTATGCTGTGCAACGTCATGTGCTGCATCTTCCGTTTGATTTAGCCAGTTGTGCCCCATTTTCCCGCATTTTAACTGTTAAATTTAGCAATAATTTTCTTATGCATTTTGTACATGCAACGTGCTAAATATTTTGTGCTGAATTTAACGTCGTGTCGTACAGGATTTATGTACAAGATTGCAAAAGCTTTGTAAAAATGTTATGACATTGTAAAAATCTGTAAAGTCTACAAAATACTTTTATGCTTTGGTAAACCTTGTCTTAAGGTCTTCTGTGTGTTAGAATCTATTTTTAAGTACATTTAGAACACAGAGGAGGATTGCTTGCACATGTAAACAATTATTATTGCAACTATGCACAGGCCAAGGGAACCACTATTTTTTTATTTTTAAAATTGAACAGAAATCTTTGGTTCTGCAACCGGAAAGATATTCCTGTTCTGATTGTTGAGGCTAAAGAATCAGTTTCAAATTTACTATCAAAATCGTCCGACAGCTAACATCTATTTATTCATTCATAAGTTCAATAAAAAACAAGTTCATATGATTGGTACTATAAGACCAAACGCAATTACCATCAACCATCAACGTTTAAAGCATTATCACTTTCTTTCTTAGAATGAAGTTTTCTTCGAAAGAGTTGTACGCCCTATTATTATTCAATTGTAAAAGTAAATTAATTTGTTAGAAGAACACCAGCAGAGCCAGGCCGCAAAGCTTAACTTACGTAATTTCCTTAAAACAAAGGCATTTAATATAATTAAAGACGCCTACATCGAATTTAAACCGTATTATCTGCAAAATTTCTTCCGGAATTTACTTTTAAACGCTCAAATTAAAAAAGTTATATAAGCGGAGCTAAAACATTACGTCTCTCAGTTGTGAAATCTCTCAGTGATAAATAGTCCCACTTCCTCGCAAAAAAGAAATGAAGATTAACTTGAAACTTCTCGTATACAGAATAAAAGTAAAGAAACGTAAACATTTGTTCAGAAAATGTGTAGCTATTAAATCACTTTCGCCGTGTAAGTTATGGCTGGATCTTCCTCGACGCTAGGCCATTTCTTATACCGAGCTACAATACAAATTCATTGGCGCACGTCGAGTAGCTGCCTGTAGAAACATAGCTCTTCAGTCGAGTGGACGGGGTGCGAATAGCACACAACCCAAGAGCTCGGGCCTAGTCGCTCGTCAACCCAACCCCAAACCTGGGGGATTCCGAGTCATAAGGTTCTTTCCGCTGCTTTGTCCGTTCTTCTCCTCCACCCTTCGTCCTATTTCTACTACCGCTATCTTGTTGCCGCAGTTCATTGTCACCAGCACGTGCCCCACGCATCTTCCAAAGTGGCCGTAAATTTTACACCTCCTTGTTACCGTTAGGTGTGTTTCAGCACGTTAGATACTCACCTGGAGACGGCATTTTTCTAATATACTCGCATTTATTCGGAAAACTCCAAGATGGAAATGCCTGCGCGTTCCCACTGGAACTTAATTATGTTATACGTGAAGTCTAAAATGAAAAGAAAAGTTTCTGCGTAGACTTCGAAGACTATATTATAATTTTGGTGTGTTGATGGAGGGTGTTTGTAGACCGGTGCGAGAACCGACTTATTTTTCTCTCCAAGACGAATTGCAAAGCTTCAGCTTCTCACGGTTTGTTTTTTATGTATCTTAAAGAAAGCATGTCCCTGAAAATGTTTAAACTTGGTTCACCTAAAAATGCGGATTTACTGCCCAAAGCTACTGATAGCAACCCTGTTTTTATAAGGGTTCTGAAGGTATAAAGTTCACTGTGCAATTTTACGTGTCACATTTATATCAATTCCACAACGACCGCAAGGACCACATCACCCCGCATTCGGTTACGCAAGAGTTGCTGACATTCGATTTAACACGAGTCTTGTTTACACTCGGGATTTTACTATTTCGTGTTAAATGGCTTCTCGCCAACGCGATAGGTGTTTTTGCGCGCTATAATGGATCAAACCAAAAATTGATATTTAATGAGGAAGTTCAACATGAGCTTATGATATTAATGTTCCTCAATTAAAATGCACAAATTTCATACCATCCGCAACCACACAACTATATGATTATACATGACGTTTCGTACAATATGGGAAGTATTCACAGAGTAGACTTAAACAATATCAAAACAATAATGAAATGAATTATACACTCTAAAATAATTCGTTGGGAACAAGGACAAGGCATTTTGTTTTAATAGTTTTCTGAAATGTAAAAGCAATGTAACAGTAATGTTTCTAAATTAAAAGTTACCTCTTAAATACAATTTGACAGGAATGCACACTTCGTCGTGCAAAAAATGTAATAATATACCCGTCGAAAATGATGTAGATGTAAACATGTTCAGCGACGTAGGCCAGCCGTTCTCAATCTGTGGGGCGCAGCCCCCCTTGGGGTAGACGAAGTTGTAGATGGAGGCGTGGAATAATTGTACAAGACATCAGAATTAATTTTTTACTTTTTTATTACAACGAAAACATTATAATTAAACTTAAAATAAAACATTTCTAAGGCATAGATCTAATGACTAACATGTGCCTGCTTTAAAGTACACATGCGTATTGGGTTATTCTCATCCATCTTATATTATGCAGGGGCCCCAGAATTATTCAAGGTAAAAATCGGGACGCGCGAAATCCGAAAGTTTGAGAACCTCTGACGATTCATTAACTAAACAAAAATTGTATTAACAGCATACTATAACGACATTGTACTGAAATAACAAATAAAATTATTTTTGTGTGTACATATATACAACGGAAGAGAAGTATATTAACTCTTAATCCCATTTTTACCTAAATTTTAATATTCACGGTGTTAGAAAGTTTTCCTTTCCTTTATCTTGAAGTTCAACTTCGAACCAATTTTCTACTCTAACCGTAAAATAAATATAATAAAAAAGTGTCTAAATATGTTCATAATGTTAGAGGAGGCCAATACCCAATAAGTATATTAGTAGCTGTTTTTGTAAATGTATTCAACACTGAGTAGTATAAATAATTGCAAGCCGTTAGGTGTCCTTACAATTTTGAGTGCGGCCGTGGAGTAGCACATAGTGCGCTAGATTGTTGAGCTGGAGTCCAAGACACCTTCCATAGTTCAGAGCCCATCAGCTTCTCTGAATTACTTCACACGTAAGCTACAGACATTGGAAAGATTTCCGGGCTCTATCTCGAAACGCAAAGAAGAACTATAGTAACCGACACTCTTGATGCAATGGCATCGTTTATGTTATTTTCATAACCAAATATTTGACAGCACATTTTTGGAAATTTATCGTGTTAAACATTAGACTTTCATAATATCTATTTTAGTTTCGTAAGGGCGCTCTACAGAAAGAAACACCAGTACAACTGCAACAAAATTTCTTTGGTTTAATCACCGTTACTTAGGGCTGTTAGACTGTTAGAGCTCTATGTATCAATGACCTATAGATGCTAATTTATGCGTTTTATAAGTCCTGTGGTATTGTGATATCTTTTCTTTCCCTCATTCATTCATACTACCGTTCCCCCCATCCGGAACCGCTTTCGCATCACTTCAGGGGGGTGCGGGCGTCCCTTACATACTAACCATTCATGCAGCATGCACCCTAAACTTAACTAACCGAAATGCGGTCGCCCCAACTGGGATTCGAACGCTCCAGCGATCGACTTCGTTGTGACCTCGATTGGCAACGCGTTCCCGCACTACTCCACCGAGACCTCTCAATGTCCACATTTAGAAGCATCGGAATTTTAGAATTTTTAATTATTAAACTTGCCCATATAAAATATGAAACATCTTTGTGTAATATTAAACAAGGTTAGTCTGATATTCTAAAAGGATATATATCTTAAGTGCTACTAATTTAAGTTTGCCACATTGCTGTCAGTGTTATTCTTAATTGTAGGATGTTTGGCAGTCTTCAATTAATAGAAATCTGTTTCCCCATTGTTCGTATTGTTAGCCTGACCTGGTAAGTGGCGAAGAACAGGATAAATATGAAAAGCGAAAGTGGAAATAGCAATGAAGCACAGAAAAGTGCAAGCAATACGCTTCGCCGTTACCCCAATTAGTACTCATTGTCACCATGAACATAATGATTTAAAACTATTTTTGAGATGTTCTGGGGATTATGACTGTGCGAAAAGAAGATAATAGCTCAATGTATTATTTCCAGAATATCTTAATCATTAGCTTATTGTTAAACAGCTACCTCCTAAATGTAATCTCTTGAAGGCTGCTTTTGATGAAATTATTCAAACACCAAACCCTTCAGACGTGACATTGTTAACATAAAACTTACTTAATATTATTTTAAACAGAGCTAGACAAAATTATTAATACTCGCTAGTGGCTTGTTCATTCCATAATTTACTTACTACAGTCCCACATATTGTCTCGCTACATAATTAATGTAATGCGTTACAACGCCCACTTCTTGAAAATCATACTGTGGTATTAAATGTTTGAAAAAGTATCTTGTTGCTGTTTATTACAGTAACTAATTTTCAACTAAAGTATTTCCGAAAATAATCGGATAGGTTAAGAAATGTAAACCCAAACTGGTAAAAGAAGTGTTAGGGCGTTGCAAGAAGGCATTTCAAGATTTATGTCGCATCCTTTAATTTCTATGACTGAATATATAGCAGCTGCAACCTATTACATTTTTAAAACCTCTAAAATTGAATATATTCTACAATTGTTATTTTGCATTGGACATCACCTATTTTGATATTAAAAGGTTGCCTAGAATATTTACGGAAATATCTGGTATTGTATTTTAAAACAAGATGGAAGTCGCTTTCGATTATTGGAAGAAGTTCTAGATGGCGTAGTAATACCCGACTTCAATATAAATATGATCCTAAACCATAGGTTAGTTAAACACGCCGCATGTGTTTTCCGTTTTGGCGAGCGGTATAAGGCTGTAAACCATTCATGAATATATTGATTTACAGAGACTCTGGAAATCTGACATATTTGTGCTTGTAAATGGTATTTTGCAAACTTCAATTAACGATTCTATTTAAGTTATATGTAATAACAAAACTCACTGCTGTCAACGCTATTCGCATAATTTAAAAGTAAACAACCAGCAACAATTACTACATTAACGCCCTTAATTAGTTTCAATGCAAACATACATTAGCAGTTCTTAAAAACGTGCTACCTAATATAAAGAAATACTGCACATCTGGGACTAAAAATAATTTTGAACGAATAATAGATATAGTTCGTAACCAATATACAATGTGCAATACTTCTGATTGCATGCACCTTTATTAAATTTCTGGATTGTAAAATATAACGCTGGCATTTATTTACCACTAAGAACAATAAAACCGAAATATTTAACATGCCGTCAATTATATGGATACTGCAGGGCTAAAAAAAAATACCAATTTAGTAACGCGATCTTGACTTTCCCTATTGCGTTCCGTATACCGTAGAGCATTTCCTATATGAGAGAGGTATTTTTAAGGATAAAATATTTGAAGTGCTCATACCAGAAGGACATGAAATATTGCAAAGACTTTTTATACTCGCCTAGAGAATCTCACCATATGCGTCGTTGTTTCGTCAGAAAAAATGGTTTTGTTAGAGCTTGCGTTTCGTAGAAAATCAGGAAACAAAGGATTTCTAAAGAAACACAGCTACTGAAAAAGTTGACAGGAATTTTAAATAAAATTTAATAAATTCAAACGCTTATTTGCTTAATATGCAGGTTAAAACATTTTAAACAATGTTAATTTGAATACTTGAATATTATATAATTATATCCATACGTTAATGGATTCCAAAATAGGACCCAAAAGTAAGTACTGATACTTGATTTTCCGTAACGGGCCAACGTTCACTTCATTTCACCTGTTCACCGATTTAATAAATTGCTTCTTTAGTCTCCTCCAACAAATACCAACCGGATTTATTTGTTATCATTCCTCGAGTTTCCACCTGCCCTTGCAAGCGAGCTTTGTGTTTCAATATACGGTAGAAGCGGATAATCCCTAACTCTGCAGAAGAAGCTTTGTTTTTGCACTGAAATTGGATACGTGGGCTTACAGTCGCAAAACTTACAAATTATTGAATTTTTCTGCTAGCTTGTCTTGTCCGCTATATTGAATTCAAAATTTTCATTTGCAAAAGACTAACATCGGCCCGAAAATGTTGCAATTTATGAGCAAAAACGAGTTACATCTTGGAATTGCTTCGGAAACTTCAGTTACTTCCACAGAATTACAATGAACTTCAATACAAACGCACGAACGATACGCAAACGACCAGTTGAGCGACATAATGAAAGACGGCGATTATTTTACAGTAGAGTTGAGCACAAGCCCTACTAAGTTGTCGCTAACGAACAATCTTCGAAGCCTTTTCAAGGCAATAGCGGTTCTACCATTCTATTAGAAGGACAAAAATTCTTACGGTCACTGATGTTCAAGTTCCAATTAGTTTACTTTATCAAATGCTGTTTCGTCAATTACTAATTATAAACCGTTTATTTTCAGGTGTCGTGGGTTAGACACAGAGATATACACCTGTTGACGGTGGGGCGCTACACCTATACATCAGACCAACGATTCGAGGCAATGCATTCTCCACACACAGAAGACTGGACCTTAAGGATACGATATCCCCAGAGAAAAGACTCTGGCATTTACGAATGTCAGATCAGTACAACACCTCCCATTGGACATCCCGTTTATCTTAGCGTAGTAGGTTAGTAAATCCAGTAAAATGCTTTCAGTACTTACACCGTCCTAAATGATTTAACGTTTGTTACTTTTGGTATTTTATATAGATAACTTTCATACAATTTCAAAAACAAAAAAAGACAGTGTTACAAAAATCGCTTGAAAACAAAGAAAAATTCCAAAACTTCTCACAAGCCATTAAAAACGAGTTCAGAGAACGCGGTTGTAGGCCTTCTAGATCTTTGCCATTACACAAATTTAATAAAATCTTTGGAACTCTTTTCGAAAAATATTTACTTTTAAATTTCAGAAATTTTAGAAACAGTTGTTGATTCCCATAAATGTTTGCTCATACAATGATTATAATGTATATGAGCTATTAAGCAAATTAAAATTTAGGTAAGTTGAAATGATTGTTGCGTAACGGGACATTCAATGTAAATTTAAAAAAAAATTAGACGTTTTCGGAGATTAGTTTCGAAAATTAAGAACAGTTTAGTAGGTTTTCCCTGTATCCTGTATCACGCTACAAAATTTAATCAAATTTCTTTCAATCTTTTCGATAAATATTTTCTGATAAAGTTAAGTAAGTAACTTGATTACATATTGTCTTTGAGGTTATCTAAGATTTCCGAAAATTTCGAGTTTAATGTCCCGTTATTCAAAAACCAATAATTCAACATACAACTTTAAAGTATGTTTTTAAATCAGCGTGAACTAAAACATTGAGAAAGAAAACAACTGTGTAGACAGCATATTATTAAAATTTCTGATAATCAAAAAATATACTTCTCGGAAATGGGTCTAATGATATTAATAAAATTGTGTGACGTGATCAAGACTTACAAAGGCGATTTTTAATTATTGCCTTCTATAAATTTTCTAAATTTCACTTTCAGTGACCTGTTATATGCTTCTTTTAAAGGTTTGTAGAGACGTGTTGCCGTGGTCATCATTATTTTGATTAACTCAACTACCTAGTAGCAGAACAGACCAGTATATTAATATTCTTGTTTAGATCCTGAAACACAATTTCCTGTTAATGGTAATTGCATGTAGTAAATATTTTCTTAAATTTCTTAAAAATACTTTCAAACTTTGAGGACTATAAATATCATTAGGTAAATAATATATTAAGACTAACTCCGATTGTATTTTAACCTTAAATAAACTTTCCAACTCCGGGATAGCAATTGTTTGAAAATTATATTATTTGCCTTCCACTTAAGAAAATTATGTAAATGTCAACGTCACGAGCATATCACTCCTCAACAATAATTTGGAAACTGTTATGGTTTGTGACTATTATAATTTGATGAAATACAAGAGTAGTCATAAAAACAAGTAATTTTCATTATATATGCACAGACAGTTTCTAGTAGAAGCACGTCTAAGCGAATATTATTTGATTCATTTTGCATGCCGTATTATAATAGCTAAGATGCATTAAATAACTGCAGTTTAAGTTAAGTGATTTAAGGGTTTCTGAGTAAATGGGTGTTCAAGTTCTTCTTATAAAAACCATAGCAGTCTTAGTAACATAATTATTCAGTTTGAATTCAGACGTAATATAAAATTCCTGATTGAGGAAATTAGTTGTTTGGCAAAAATTATAGCAAAACCATCAAATAAAAAAAAATCCGCCCAGTAGCTTGTGAGATACAGCGAATTACAGATTTACACTCAGACCGGCGTTAATTGTACAAACCATTGGGGGTATAAATCGTCAAAAGCTCCATCTCGAAAATTTTCCAGTACAGAAAGTAAAAAAAGATTCAATAATAGAAAATATAAATTTCGTATGCAATGTATAAGTAGATTTCATTTATCATACAAACAAATTACCCCACCCGCTTCAAGCGGTAAAAATCCACTTCCTGCGATAATTTGCAGTAGCGCGCTTTATCCTACCTTAACGATACTTGAATTCAATCAAATAGTCCGATACCCCATTTTTATGTTGTGTGTAACGATATTTTTAGTTTGTATTTCTAATCATATGTAATAGCATTTTCTTTTAATGAATAACTATTTCCCATTCTTCTTAAATGCTACTGCACGGTATGATAATCGCAATTCACGTTTCTTAGTGTAATGGCGAAACAGCATACATTAATTTAGAAATTAGTAAATGTGTCATATTCACACAACCACTTGCTAGCTCTTATAAATGTTAAGAACAGCATTTTATACTTCTGGCATAACGATAATTTTTAAAAGGTAAATGTATTAGACATTATTTATTGACAGCATTAAAATAAAACTGTAGAACATCTTACATACATGTATTAGTTATACTTCCCCATATGAGTACAGTTGAAATATAACGGAAGTTGTTTTACTAACGTGAAAGCTTAAAAATCGCAATTTCCAGCTAATTAAATAATCTAACAATAATAAATTGACGGCATCATTATCAAGGGTGAAACTGTTTTGTTCTAACAACGTCTCCACTAAGTTTTTTATAACGCCTCATAAACTTTCTTGATTCTTCTGTAATGTGCTTTGGGACTTCTAAACTTAGAAACACGCCTCAGGTCTCCCATACGCTAATAGTAACATTACTACATTACATACACAACCTACGTTAATAGATTGTTTTCTAGAGAATTATATTAGGAAGTCTAGTATCTTAATGATCAGATTCAGTTTCGAGGAAGAGATTTTCATAGTAAATTAACGCTATAAAATCTGAAGCTTATATAACCTCTAAAAGAGTGGTACGTTCGTGTATTAATTATTCCGCAAATGTGTCTCAATAAATTTCGTATAAAAAGAACCACGCCGTTGCAAGCAACAAAAAGATACCGAAAACATAAAGTTTCCATTAAGTTCATATTGCACCGTACAACAAAATAGGATTTGCAAAGAGCACGTTTTTCATTTACCTAAACGTGCAAACTGAATAATGTAGTGGTTTAATCTCTAGTGGACCAAAACATAATGAATAAATTAATTAACGAAAAAGTATACGATACCTTCGGTACATTTTACACACGACGATTTGAAAACGATTCATCGACAATCGTTCCTGTACTAGATAACATAATTTTATAAATCGTAATCAGAGACGGGTTAACAATCACCCCTCGCCCTCAAGCATCACACTTTTAAAATATTAAATGACCTTCTATCCTATTTAACTTATCATGTTAAGCGCTGTGACTCAAATAACATTAAATCCATAGATTTCAAGATTGATTGGGGAGAAATTGCATAGAAACAGTTTTAATTTTATCATCAAACTGCACGTTGCACGGAAGAGTAAGAATTGATAGAAATATTACTCCTCACTTATTGTTTTCCCCCTACAGTAAAGCTCTGCGATCATTGCTCTTTTAATATGAAAAGGACAACTTCTGTACTGTTTCGGGAAAATAGATATAATCTGCTTGAGTTGTTTAGAAATGTGTTGTTAAGAGACGTATTAATATAAAATACACACAAAATAAAATAATTTTTAAAAATAGAATGGATTACACTGCAGCTAAATTAATATCAATTATTTTTATTTATTGTATAGGAAATCAATCAACTATTTTTTAATTGGGAGTATCTAGAGAACTTTGAGAAGATTGTGCATATATAGTTTATTATCCATTGGGCATTTTACGCATTCGAAATAAAGCAAGATGTTACAGAGCAGTTATCGATTTTCATTATCAAGCGTAAAAAAAAAACTTATGTCGTTTTGCTATCTATCTTTAAAGACTATTTGTATTTGCATACATTCTAGCTCTACATTTTTTACAAATGAATCAACTACATATATTAACTGTCGCGCTTAAATACTCTACAAACAGTTGTCGATTTGATATTAAAATACAGTATAATTATTCAAATTGGCAACGGAAATGGAAAGATGGTGTATTTATTTTAGCCACACAGTTTATATCATTTACAGCAACTATTTAATAGTTATCAACGTATTGCTACTGTTATCTATTATTCTAGAACACAAAATATTTAGGACATGATTCCAGGAAATTTGTTCGCCACAACAATACACATTCCAATGATAATATTTCGGCACAGCGTGAAGTGACCTACGATATTTTGTGTAGGAATTAAAATAAAGAAGTGAATTTATCGATTCCTTGAATTTCAATGAAAACCAGATGAACGTCACATTCGTATTCAAAAATTATTTTAGGTTGTAATGGATGTGACTTTGTATTTATTAATCGTCGTTATCACGCTTTCAATATAAAAACATCAGTATGATGCGCTTAACTAATGTGAATTTCGTAAATGTAATCCGTCGTCGTTTAACGGATATAGTTTGAATACTTTTGTCTTTTAAATATCGGAAAAACTGTAATGTAGTAAAATAGCTAGATATCTTCAGGCAGCTTGTACATCACACCGCGTCGCTAATTATTAACCATCTTGAAAATAACTTGTAAAAAATAGGACCGCGAATCCAAGCACATTTTAAATTCTGCATAACCATTAAATAATTGCAGTAAACATATATTGTTTAATCAACCAATCTTTGTTGAAACTTTAAGGTAAATCTTTTTTCTGTCGTATGTTAGCAAAAAAGTTTGGGGACTTCCAATTTACCAATTTTTGCATAAGTTTTCTAAGACAAATCTTTTAATAATTTATACGCCACAAGATAACAGGTTAAAAGTCCTATAAATTGATGCGTCACAAAACGTATAGAGCCATTTAACATTTTCAAGGTTGGTAACAGTTTGGGAGGGGGTAGAACTTAACCCATCGTCCTATTCCTTGGTATAGAAGAGCAATAGATACTATTTTACCACTTTATTTGATGTGGTCTTCGTTAATCTCAGATATTACGAAAAGATCGATCGTTTCACATCAACATCCTCTATATTCAGTTACGACATTTTTGTTATATTGTTACGCCTGTGAGCTGTAACTGATAAGGAGCCCTTTGTCCTTATCGCCGGGATCACCAGAGAAACAACTGTCCTTATATAAAAGGATTGAATTTATTCATCTGTACCTTGTGCAAGAATATAACAACTTATCTTAAAGCATTATTTTAAACTACTTACAATAAGAAAGTCAGGTGCAACGCCATTGCTAGGTTGGTTATTGAGAATATTGTCATCTATCCACCACCCACTGACAACTGCCAACTATTCACCCCCTCCTCAACTCTTACGCGTCCTTTTATTAATTCCCTTTTGCAACCACAAGCAATGACCTGCTTGTTACTCACTTTCCTTTATCAAGCGTATTACTTATTCCATATTGCCTAATTTAATAGTCTAATGTACTTTGAATTTGCTGAGTATAATGACATCACTACTTGCAAGATAAATCTGTATGCAACTAATTGAACTCACATTACAACAGCTATGAAGCAATAATAATTTAATTTAGAATTTTGGAAATTGGGTTCGTAACATTACTCCCTCTTTTGGCAAACGTCGATCCGATGTTTAATACGCTTGAGCCGGTTTACAATTAAAAACTAAAATAAACGCATTAAAAAACAGATAACTACACTTAACAGTTTAGTACCACACAAAATAAACTCATAAAGTCCATTCATTTTCAAAATTGCGATTTACTATTCACAAATTGTTTTTCTGTCTTAAAGTTACTTTAATGGTCCATGAATCACTTCCATCTTAGTTTCTCGCGGTCACGCACTACACACGCAAATTTGAAAATTCAGCAAATACACTATTGCACGTTCCACGTCTTCCTTCGCTTCAAAGTTCCAAGTCGTCGATTTTCGAAGTATTTTTTAATCATGGTTGTAACTATTCGCCGAGGTTATTTCTGCTTTGCTGCTGTAGGATGATCCCTTCAAATTTTACACAAGTAGTAAGTACTTGTCAAAATTACTGGTTCAGATTTGCTGATTTCGCACAATCCATGTTTTATAGTGTTCTGTTGTCTTAGTAAATATAGAATTCGTTGATACTGTTGAATTCTTAATGGTGTCCACAGAAGCAGGATATTGAAGTTTCGGAGATTCGAGGAATTTCAAGGAATCATTGAGGATGGATTAAATATATGAATACTTGCATAGGAAATAATTTAAGTAAAAGGATTTATACGTACAGGTATGAAATTGGGACAGATTATTTAAAGTTTATTGTACTATTTATATTTGATCGTAGGTATGTTGAATTGCTCTTTACTGCAAATTGGACGGTGCTGGTTGTTGAACCTCGTAAAATCTCTTAGGCAGCTTACATCTTAGTTGCGACTTCTTAAATTGTGCTGAAGGAAGCTCTTCGTGGAAGGCGCAGTTGCATGCGTAGTTCTTTGGCTCAGTGTGGCATACAGTGTAGTTACATGAAAGTAAAAAAAAATAATCTAATCTTACTTATAAGGTAGATATAATTTAATAGTAGTTATTAGTTTTTTATCCTAAACATTTTTAATAGACATAGAGAGATCCTCTAAAGTCTTAAATAATTATAAAAATTCAAATATGTAGATTTTAACTTGGAAAGAAGATTCACTTTATACTCTTTCTAAACAAGCCATACAAACCAATATTAATTTATACTTTACACACGTATTTACTTTATGAACTCAACATTTTCACAGCGAAGTGCTAATTACAAAACTTGATATCTTTATATTTCTCGAATTGTTAAGACTTTTAATCCTCATTTACTTATAATGTCTCCATTATTATCAATTACTTCTGATAATGTACATTATATTTCCCAAAATTCTCAGTAACTTTCAATTCTCATTAATCTCCTATTGTCTCACTTTAGACAATTCACAAAGCACATCTCTGGTGCAAACCATAACAAAGCAACTCAGTGCAGTTTAAAAGTCCACAAGCGTGCGTTCTATGCACAGTGTGATACAAAATAACAATTCTACTTCTTTCAACTTGATAAATATTCGTTTATTCATTGTGTGAGAAAATTATCTAAAGGTACATAAGCACTAATTTCAGTTTAAAAGCTTGCATTGTACAAAACACGTTAAGTACAGGCAAGTTACTTTTGAAGCAAGTATGAGCAAAGACATGAATTGAAAAAAATAAAGTAAAATAAAATTACACGCAGAAACTTTAGTTATTTGGGCTAGTTTTAAAAGAAATTAGAACGATAAGAAAGTAAAGTAAAGTAATGCTAGCAATTATAAAACCCAGGGGCCTCGGTGGTCTAGCGCGGCAACACGTTGCCACTCGAGGCCACAACGAAATGTAGTCGTTCCGCTGTGGTTTCGAATCTCAGCTGGGGCGACCGCATTTCGCTTAGTTAAGTTTAGGGTGCATGCTGCATAAATGGTTAGTGTGTAAGGGACGCCCGCACCCCTCTGAAGTAATGCGAAAGCGGTTTGGGGGGGGGGCGGTAGTATGATCCTGGTCCGTAGCTGGTTGGTAGTAAGGTTGCGGACGTCAGATTCTCCTTACTCGTGCTAGCTTTCATTAAGAATCCTTTCGTAAGAGTCAATAAGTCTTCATTTTCCACTTCTATTTTAAAGCTTAGTGGCTGGTCCATATTTGTGTGTCTCTCATTCAGTACACGTTCTTCTTGGTTTCTGCTTGTTTTCTTGCCAATCGTATTTCTTCTTCTTGATTCTTCTTTCTGTGTAGTGAATAACGTAACCGTGGTGTCTTCTGTTGCTTCCTCTTCTTTGTTGTTATTCTTTTGACACCTGTACTTAATAATAAAGTCAGGTGCAACGCCATTGCTAGGTTGGTTATTGGGAATACTGTCGTCTATCAATCACCTACTGAGAACTGCCAACTATTGGCCCCCTCCTCAACTCCTTTTATTAATTCCCTTTTGCACTCATAAGCAATGACCTGCTTGTTATTCAATTTCCCTAATCAAGCGTACTACGTATTTCGCATTGCCTAATTTAATAGTCTAATATACTTTGAATTTTCTGAGTAAAATAACATCACTACTTGCAACATAAATGTGTATGCAACTAATTGAACAGCTATAAAGCAATAATAATTTAATTTTGGAAATTGGGTTCGTAATAACCTACTATTTTCTTATACTTGTCCGAATAACGGTCTCTATTTGGAATAACAGTTACTTTTTTTACATTTACTTTATCTGAAATAATTCAAGAATGTGTACATACGAATCAAATAAATTAGAGAAAAGCTTAAGATAAGATTGACGTCATATATTTCTTTGCCAAATCTAATTCGTGGTAGCATTATCAACCTCTAGCTTAGCGAGAGTTTCTGAAATGTGAAAATATCATTGCAACTATACACGTATAAAAGTTTCAAAAATACTAACAACGTCAGGGTTTCATCAAAGGGGTTCTGAAATCAGATTAAAACACAATTTTCATACAAAGTGAATATCTGTAGTAGGTACGCAGATGTTTATTACAGTTTACAGAATCTCGGTAATTCTGTTTAACTTTTAATTATACATCAAGACTTAATGACGTAAGTTTTAATTTACAACGCCGTGAATCTTAAAAATTTTAAAGCAGGTACTCGGGACGCTCTCCACTCTTTAATTAGATTTCATAAATTAATAACATCCAGGAATAGTGCTATTTGCTGAAATCGTTAAGACTACTAATTCATTTCAGACAAGAATCTTTCGTACTAATTAATAGTAATACTTAATTCCTAAGACTATTGATTGGAACTAACTACAAAGTACGCGGTCTCCGAAGGAAAAAGAATAAAATAAAATTAATGGACGGTCATTTCACAGTGTCATTACTTTTAGTTGTTAAATGAGCGGAAGAGTACAAATATCCCAAACTTTCGACATTTTGAGGATGTGCTACTATTATCACCTTTCCGGTGAATGAAAGCCCTACTTCTCGCCCTTTTAGAGTCGGTGCTTTATTAAATTACACGCGTATTAGTGTTACAACAGACACATATTTAAGAATTTTCATATGATTGGTATGAAATATCAAAAATGTGGCAAGCCAATAAGAACTACAGTAAAAGATTCTACCGTAACTGTTACTATGAACAAAATAGAAAACATTAAGTAATGTAAACGGGTTTTGTGATCGAAAGAAGAGGAAATTAGTCGTAGTACTTGAATGTATTTATAAATACATCAGTAAAAATGTTGCAAAAGTAATTTACGATACAACAAATTTCTGAGTAAAATAGACAAAAATGGGGAACCTCGTACTAATTTTTGTAATTCGGCTTTTGTATTCATACACGGACGATGTTCATTTTACTTCATGCGCTGTAACAAGTGCATGCGATTTGTTGCGCCAGAGGTGATTTATTATCAAAGGAATGCCTGCAGAGCACGTTCAACTGGCAAAAGCTCCAACTTCTTAACTAGCTTATTTCATGGATCACATTTAGGGTAGCAATTCGACTGCCGTATTTTAAATTTTAAAAACAAGAAAAAGTGATTATTGATTTGTATTAAAAAGCAGTGTGTGATAATTCGCAAATGTTATATACAACTACTGTAAAAGAAATGTTTAGGCATTTAACTGATTTAGTGATTAGAATATGCGAGAATGTCAGAAATGTAACGTGGAGGTGGTTTTGTTTGCCTACGAATTTTTATACGCTCTTACATTGTTTCTTTTTTATTTTACAGCAGTTATTCCAATATATTACAACAATGTGCTGCTCACTCCGAACATTGCAGTTCACATTACAGCAATTGCTTACCATTGCGAAGGTAGTTCTAAACTGATTTCAGAAGTAAGCATTCTAAACATGAGTGTAAAAAGTGGATAAAACATGACCCAGAAGTGAAAAGTTGGTTACAAAATGTGTAAATTGGAGTATATCGTGAAAACGTTTTCTTTTGCCGCTACTGAACTAGCATTCTGTTTTACAAAAAATAGGACTTAGTATTAGAGTGTTGTTTAACAGTAAATAGTTTTTGAAATTACATATTTCATGTACATAGTTATGCAGCTTGTTGGAAAAAGTACAACAAGAATTTCCTTATACAGAACTAACTAGATTGGACGAGAACTAACATTATATAACAACACACACACACACACTTATACTCACACATCACTCACATCTATTTGGCAGATCGGACGTCCTGAACTTCTTGAGACTGGCATCTTCGTTTTCACTTTCCAGTAAGCACTCAACTAGTGTATTTTGGGTGGACACTAAGTCGATCATGATAGCGACCACTATACTTCTATAACTCATCAGTGATTGACGGGATACCAAAATAACGGCGTATAACGTCATTCAGCACATACCCATGAAGCGTTTTTCTATGGCTCTCAATGTTTTATCATGAACGCGTCTTAGGACGTCTATGTTAGAATTACTTGCCCCACAGTTGTATTCTGTAGGTTCAAACCGATTCAAAAATAGCTTTGTAAAGCAGTCATTTGCTCTCCACAGATAGTTGCGATTTGCGTCTTAGCTACCAATATATTTTCCGAAATATTTGTCACAACTGTTTTCGTTTCGTCCAAATGTGTTTCCTCCAAGTTAATCTCCAATAAAGATAGATTCCTACATATTTAGTACTTTCTGGCAGCGGGACTTGTTGACTATTCAGCAACACTGGTGGGCAGGTATCTGTTCTTGTGACGAAGGTCACATGTTTATATACCTCAGTCACGTAAGTAGCAAAGGCCAGGACTTTTTCTTGATCTGTTCGGGCCCAATTTCCATCGCCAGTTCGAAGTGGTGATTTATGTTGTTGCGGTTGCTTTAGCCTGTTGGTCGCTTTCCACAGTGAGTATTCAGTAGTTTTCGTAGGCCACAAATATTTTACATAATTTTGTATAGACTGGTTTTTAATGTTAGGAAGGAGCCTCTTGAGTTCAGTAGTTGTTGTTACTGCTACCTTGTTACTTGCCATCTTCTCCGGAGCCTACGCTTCAGATAGTTTATTTAATTTTGTAGGCCAATTTGTTGCCCCGCCAGTCGGAATATGTTGTAAAGCAATGTTATTAATTGCTTTCAGCAATTCTCTGCCTTTAGTCGTGGTCAGTCTGAATTTCCAATGTACATTTTTAGCATTAAAATCGCCTCCTGATATAAGTCTATTTCCCAGCGTGTAGAAATAATGCTCATATTGGTCCTGTTTGTTATTGTATTTTGGAGGACAGTATACCGCTGCAATTGTTAAAGATCCTCTCCAGTCTTCAATCATCAGCATAGTAGCTTAAAGGTGCAGATTTGTATATTCCGAAAGTTCGTAGTGCTTGGTCGAGCTTTCAATGATCACTGCCGTACCAGCACGTAATGTGCCATCTGGATGTTTTGTGATGTATAGTATATGCCAAGGTATTTTTTATATAGCTTCTATCTGTAAAGTGTGACTCTGATATAAGCACGATATCGATGTGTCGGTTTGTAAGAAAAGATTGGCGTTCCACTCAGCTATTCTATTACATTGTATTGTGCCATTACTAATTTTCGCAACAAGAGTTGTTTGTAGATTTAGTACTGTTCTCATTTTTTCCTTTAAACCTTTCATCAACTTCTTTAGCTCAGTTATGTCATCAGATAGGTTGTTAAATTACTTCTGCTGTGGTTCTAGTCTATTGTTTAGAATTATGGGAAAATCGCTTCTCACAACCTGAGCATGTGCGAGGTTTATTTGCGCTGTACTCGGGGATGGAACTCCAAGAGGAATCCTACTGAATGGAGGAAACATTCTTTGTTGCATTGCCTTAGAAACAGAGAACACATCTTGGACTCCTATTGCAGAAATTTCTGCAGCGATCAATTCGTTGCCAGTTGGGACATTAGAGCAGTTGTCTTACATGTGGTGGTTCAATATGCACTATTAAGTGAGCAAGTCTGCCTATATTGTATAAGTTTTTGTTATTATCATTTGGTTTGATTTCGATGTAAAATAGTGGTAGTTCTTTCTTTGCAATTTTTTGTTTAATATTCCAGATGTCCGTAACCTGGTGGCTATGTGTGTTCAGTTCTTCTTCTGTTTCATCTAAATTGAAGCGACATAACCCGATATCCAAAAAAAACACGTCAGTTCACTCCCAAAGCCTAGCGTCCACTTACTTTCCCCTCGCCGCAAAAACATTCACCCAAGCCTAATTTGTTTCACACACCCTACACATGTAATTTCCGAGAAACATAACATTTCTAAGGCCATGCTGGTGACAGAAGGGGTCTAAGAATTCCTTTTAGCTGGCGTTAACAGACTAAATAAACATGTTAAACGTTCGATTAAGTTTCGAAAGTGGCCTCCCATAAATTTAATTTTTGAAAATAATGAACATTGTATTCAACATACGAACGGCAATTAAAATAGAAAGTTAATTCCTATGAAGCGGCAAAACTTAACGAACATAACAACAGACCAAATTATTTTAGTAAACGAAATCATGATACGGTATTACGAAACACTCCAACCAAAAATATAATGGTGTTATGAAAATAGCGGGAAGCGTTTGAAATGTGCAGGTATAGAATGGGTCGCATTTGCTGGACTGACAGAGTTACAAACAATGAGGTGCTTAGAAGAATTAACAAAAGATCGCGAAATAAAAAGAAGAAAAGCAGATTGTTTCGACCATATTGTGAGAAGAAAAAAATTCCAACTACTACGTGTAATAATGATGAGAGGGAAAAAAGGAAGACACCGAGCGGGACGAAGAACAATGTTGTGGTTGCGTAACTTGCGAAATTGAAGCAAACTAGTACAAGATCTGTTTACAATAGCATAGTCTGGAGAGCAGTATGATGAATTGATCACCAACATCACGTGACTGTGATAACACCCGAAGAAAAAGATATAACCAAAATTGAGTTTCCATAATCGATTCATCAGATACAAATCCACAATTACCGCCAGTCAATTCTTATTTGCTTGATATTTCAGTAGTAAACGTTTAGTTGCTGATGTTCATGTACATGTTTGCTGAAATTTCATCATTCACTTTTAGCTGGAACATGCTGGAAAATTCGCAAAGTAGAACCTTCTGATAGTATAAAATATCAATGTATCGTGATAGAGTACAACGCATTTCAAACAATTTAATAGAGACATGCTTCAACGAATTTATATCAACAATTTTTGTATTCAATAATACATATGGCTCCAATGAAAGGATTTAGTTTTGAAAAGCAAAGAAACGAACGTTCTTTTGTGTTTCTTTGGCCTTGTAGCCATGAACGAATGTTATAATTATAAACTTCTTTGCAGGAACTTTGTGCACTAATGAACTGTGTTGTTTTTCTTTACGGAAAGAATACATAATAGCAACAATTACTTTGACATCATTTTATTATACCTTAAACGGAAGAAGAAAATTGGAAGAGCAACAAGATGAAGCATCTTCATGTTCGATGGCAGCGTTGTCAACTTTGTATTCAAGTACAGGGTGAACATTTAAAACAGTTGTCATTATTTTTAATGTTTCTTGTAATTGTATATGTTGTTTATTAAAAATAAAAATATTGCTATACCTAGAACACAATTCTGAATCGGACATGAGTGTATTGGCATTTTTTACTTATTTTCACATCACCAATTACACCTTAATGTTTGGACCATACCTTTTGAATCACCCTGTATATTTTTACATGGATTTTTCGGGAACCCATCTACCGTGTAAAAACAGGTTCGACTGTGCGACATAATGAACTACATAAACGCAATTCTGCATTTTGTTTTATTCCGTAAAATTATTTAATGTGGGAATATTGTTTTGGGGTGCTCTTTTTTGAATTTATTTTTCTAAAATTTTTATTAATTTTGATGTATTGAATATAGTTCTTGGTATCAAATGTGCATTTTAGTGCATATTGTAAAAAGCCATTTATATTTATTACTTTCCAAACATATTTATGTATTGCATATTTAAACCAAATGGTAATGAATACGTAATTCACTTTTAGCTTTTTACACTTACATCCTTTCTACTTATGATATATTACACATAAAAACTCAATATTTTGTTGATATTTCTAGACAGGAGATCGAAATGAATTTTAAATCCCGTATAGGGTTTCTAGCGGCATTGAATCCTCCAGTATTTACTTACATATGTTATTCTATCATGCAGTGCACAAGCAATCTTTTCTGGTTACGTGACTGCAACAGGCACATGACTTAAGCTTTCCTAGAACAAAATAGAAAAACTGTTTTATTGACTTGTTGCGTTCCATAGCATAGTGATTGCTGAAAATCCAAGATTAGGAGGATAAAATAACGGCAGCGAACGGACTCCGTTCAGTAAAAATAAAACATTTGGCAGATCTTCCTTTTTTACATGCGCAAAGCGACATACTAGAAGCTAGAAAGAGTAGATAACCACACAGAATCATTTTGCGGAGGATGCATGCAGCCACTTGTGGCCACATAACTGGCTAGAAAATGTTATTACTATGTAGTTAGAAGTTAGGAATATGGTTGACGATGGCCGCCAATGAAGACTTTTATGTGTAGCCCTATTATAGCAGACGATGCTGGAGCTCGATTTTTCATTCCGGATGCAAGACATGCACGGGCACAAAGAACGTTTCCAGAAGTTGGAGGACCATTTATGTTTAGCGGATAATGATAATTACGGGACAGAGCGAGTCTGAATCGTAATGTCTTCAGTTGTAATCGCAGTTGTACAAGTAGTCGTCGAGTTAGTAGCATGTGCTGGCAATCGGCACGTTCGAGATCACAGTTTGACCAAGTCATTATGCGCTGTACCCTCACTAATGCGATAACCTATAGCTGTCGTCTTAACCACGGTGAATTAATGAGTTCGCGTCCGCATGCGGAATGCGGCATCGGGCTCCGGGGCTCCGGGGGGCCCCTGCTTCGTTACGGCGCCTTGATGACGGTACGCGGACCGCGCGGTCTGAATTCACAATACCTACCCCTCCGAACTTACCTACAACCCTCTCCAATGACAGGTTAACGCAGTTTGATGTTTTCTTTCTTTTATCTGTTGTCTTTTGTATTCTTTTATTCATTCCCTGTCCTCTAGCGATGCGTTCTCGAGGGCTTTTTGATTTACACAAATGCGGTGGATTCCTCTTCCGTTACCGAGCTAATAATGATCTTTGCGGAATGAAAGCGAATCTTAAACATTTTGACTTCAAAGAGCTCTTTTGAATTTATGTGCATCTCTTTGATGTGGCAATGTGGCAGCAATACTTTATTTATATCGCTAAAATCCTTACTTCCTACTTCAGGTTATGGAACGGCTTGTGTGACCTCTTCCACGTGTTCCAACTAGTTAAACGTAAACACTTTACTTTTGCTCAAAACCAGCAGTATTTCTTTAGGTGCTTCGTAAAGTTGCTGCTACTTTTGATATCACTTTTCTTTTAATACTTTTATTTCGTTTAAGTTATGCCCATATTTTAATCTCCCGAATACCTTTATGTGAACAAATGAATAATAGCGGGAGATCAATTATGATTGTCATGAAGGTAGACCGTGGAGAACATAGGATTGTGACTGGCATGAATCCATAGTCATTAATTTCTACTAAACATAAATAATGTATGCAAGCTTAGCTAGGTAACTGACAAAATGTTAGAACAAACCAGTATCGTTTCCGTATCTACCTTTCGTTACTGATCGCTTCGTAAGTACCTATTTCAAAACTATTATTTATCCATATTGTTGTACTACTAGTTCAAGTTACAGCATAAAAGCGGATAATAAACGAGAGGAGGTCATTTTAATAAAATCATTGGATATTTTACAATTTTTGAACTAATATTTGAATCAACAAACTGAAAGTATAGCAATTCGGTAGGGAAGCTTCAGGAGGTACGGTATTACAAATTTAAAAAGTATCTCAAAACTCTCTCATTCCAAGACGACCATTGCGTTTAGTACTTTAATATGTTTATTTCATCGGCTACTTACTAAAAGTCGCATTGATAAATTTACATCAAATTGAATAGGTTGAAATCATAAGTACTACCATAAAAATAGCAGTAATAACTTGGAAATACCTAATTAAATGATATATTTTCATAATTGATAAAACTTTTGTTTTATTGTTCTAAAGCCTTTTATTAACAAATACAATAATGTATAGGGTGTCCGATAAATGAAGAAAAATCACAGCGTCCGTTAGGTACTTAAGAGTGTTTACTAAACCCTAGCAAAATATTAGATATATATATTTCTTAGGCTCTAGCTTTCGAAGTTATTTAAATTTTGTATAAACAACTGTTACAGACAAATACTCCTGAAATTACAAAATAAACAGTAATTTAAAATCGTAATTACCAATCAAATGTACTTGATTACAAGAGAAAGTTTGTATTGGACATCAACCGGAAATATTTTCAAACTATGGTTGTTTCATAGTGTCTACTTTTAAACAGTTTGCTAGGATTCTCAAAACATTTACAAGCAACTTACTATTAAATTTATCTTTAAACGTTTTCTACCTTGTATAGTATAATAGGTTTCAGAGATTATTAATAGAGTCCATACTATTCGTATATCAGCTAAATCTAATAATTTAATATTATTAAACATAACATAAATGTGGTGGTAGTTCAAATGGCAGAGTGTTCGTTTACAGAATATTGATTCTGGTTTGTGTTATATCTCGAGCAATACCCAAGCCGGCAGCGTATTAAAACTTGTGCTTCTATTCAGCACAATTCTCTAGCTTGGTTGGCAACCGCGGGGGTTAATCCGTAAAAACCCCTTTCTCTGAGGTTTTTGTAGATCGGATTCGACGTTAAATTGTAGGTCCCTCATGTTTCTAACTTAGTGCTGAGGAGAAGCACATGGCAGAGAAGGGACAGGTCTACGCCTAGCAGTGGAACAAAAACGCTGTTAACAGAACTTGCCACAAACTGAGGTAATCACAAATACACAAACCGAAGTGATACTGCGGAACGGAACGGATTAACAGTTATACGACAGGGTACGCCGCCTACTAGACATTGAGTCTTGAATTTGAACTCCCCAACTTGCGCATCAGAGTCCAGTGCTCTAACCGCTAGACCACGAAAGTCACAAATATTGCGAAATGATAGCTTGTCTTAAATGATAATCAACGAGCCCAACGAAAAAACAATGGATGGTAGAGAAATAAACAAATTCGAGTAACGGAGGCTGTGATGCAGAAAAAAGAAAAACGGAAGCACTGGGTGCATGATATAAAGATAATAGGTGAAGTAAGGTGGATGTAGACACCAAGGGATCGGTAACAGTGGAAAAGGTTTGAAAGAGACCTATGTCTAAAGATATGCGAAGATGATCAACAGAGAAGGGGACAGGGAAAAACTTAATTTAAATACAGGGTTCCCCATATTAGACGACCCACTTTGATATTCGATTCAAATCTAAGCAAAGTATGTGTTTAGTTTTTTCTTTAGTAGGTTAAAAGAAGTGGTCTTTGGGATTACATTTTATCTACTAGGCGTCTATCTAATAGCATTTAATCAATTGCTGCCGTCATAAATCCGTGGCAGTGTCACCAACGATAATTTCTCCATCAGAGTTTTAGAATTATTGATAAATTATGGATTATTCAGTGCAACAACGTGTGTTTTTCGTGGAGATCTTCATTAGAACTGGTTCAGTAGAAGAAGTTCGGCGAGCATTTCGACGGCAGTTTGGTAACAATAATAGGGGTAATGCGCCTTTGGGCAAAAAGCCTGGGCGTAGAAGAACCGTTCGTACGCCTGCAAATTTTGAACTAGTGGAAGTCTTCACAGAATCCTTCATAATGATTAAAATTTCATCCTTACAAATACCAAATAGCATAGCACCTTAGCAATCGAGATAATGAAGCGAGATTAACATTTTGTAAAGAATTTTTAAATCGGCATCGAGAAGCAATACACAATTTGTTAATGACCGAAGCACATTTTCATTTGGATGGCGTTGTTAACAAGCAGAATTTTAGATATTGGGGAGGTGAAAATCCTTGCGAATTGTTTACAAAAAATCTCCATAGTCCAAACGTCGTTGTTTGGTGTGGTGTAGGATCATTTGGTACGATTTTTATTTTTAAGCGTTACACGTTTCTCATCCCAGAACTGACTAGACGGAGATTATTAAATAGTGTTTCGTTATTCCAACACGATGGAGCAATAGCCACACAGCCAGAAACAAGATGAGAAGTCTACGAGAATTTATTAACGACCGTATAATTTCTCGATTTGTAAATTTGCGTTGCCCCCCCAGGCCCCCCGATCTCACGACACCGGATTTGTTCTGTGGGGGTATTTGAATGAAAAGGTTTTTGCAAGTCGCCCTGTGACAATTGAAGAGCTAAAAGACCGCATTCGAGAAGAAATCACACGAATAGATGGAGATTTGCTTCGCCGGGTGATGCATTAGTTTGCATTTAAAATTGAAAGTTGTATTCAAGTTGATGGAAGGCATTTAGTAGACATGATTTTTAAAAGTTGAAGAAATGTTTAAGTCAGTAATAAATCCCACATAATTAGCTGTACATTAGCGAAATAAAAGATTTTTTTAGTCGACTTAGAATGATTTTATCCGAATAATAAAGTGGGTAGTTAGATTGTTCTATTTGTCGCTTAGGTTCGATTCCTGAACACAGCACTTACCCAGGGTGTTTTTGTTATCTTAGTTGTAGTATATTATGTATCATTTCATAAATAAATCGCTGTACGTAAAGTGAAAGTATATGGTAAACTAGCAGGTACATATGATCTGATTAATATCAAATTTTAGACAGTATTCATCGTTTCACGATACAGTACAGTAATTCAATTTTGTTGAATGATAATACTAAATTTATATGTGCTACAATGCCTATTTGCAATAATAGAAGTTACCAAAACACTTTGTTAGCCTTTATCATGATTTTAATTGGCTTAGTTGATTAAAAAATACCCACACGTCAAAATCTGCTGCATTGTGATAATTAATAAGTTGTAGTTTATAAACATATTTACCGAAAACCTACTTCTAAAAATGACTAACAGCTTAATTTTAACGTCAGAACTGAATTTTGCCAACCAAATTATTGTATATATTTTGCTGATCCTATGTAGTCCTCGCCGAGAGTATTCGTCCCCTATCGCGGTTAATTACAATGAAACTCTCTTTATGAACTGTTTTCAAAATATTGCAGTGTAATATCATAAGAAAAAGCACGGACACTAAAGCCCTGCGTTACATTTAGTACGGTAGTAATTATTCTTTCTAATCAATTTCGTATTATCCAGCGCATATTTGCTGATAGGTACTTAATTAAATGTCATTTAAGGAATAAATTATAGGCAATAATTCAAATATACGAACCCATAAAATGTTTTAAAGGAAACGAGTATTATTGAATTTTAATTACTAGTCTGTTATCTAAAACACATTACATTTTTGAACTGTATGCTACGTTACGGATAGAGACACCAGCTTTAAAAGTTATGATTATAGAGAGAAACCGAATCACCAGTAGGCCTACATTAGATGCAGGTAATTTAACTTTAAAAATGGCGACCGGGTGGCGCAGTGGGCGAGAGTCCGCTTCGCAACCGGTTGACCCGAGTTCGACTCCCGTTGTGGCCCGAATTTTAATTAATTCGGGAGCAGCGGGAGTGACTCGGTAGCATAGTTGGGGGGGTTTTATAAGGGTGGGGCATGTTAGACTCGTGCATAGCGCTACGTGCGCTGATCCGAGGTAAGCGGGGTGGGATGAGAATCGTGGAGTTGCTATGGCAACTCCACGATTCTTTTAAAAAAAAAACTTTAAAAATATATTCAAGTTAACGCATACAAAAAGTTAGACAGCAAACAGCTGCAGTAACCAATTTTAATTTCAATTTCGAACTGCCACAGAATACGTCAATAGTTGCAGCGTACAAGTAATCATTCAAAGTTGGATATAGTCCAATACACAAACAACTGCAATCTGACAATTTGTAAGAAACACCACCGTCCTTATCCTTATCAAATTTAATTGCACTGTATTTTCCTTATCTATTAATATAAAAAAATGACACTTTATGCCTCCGCTGTACATATGAAAGCAGATCATTCACTACATATAAAGTTCTTATACTTGCTTGTCTCAAACAAAACGCTGTAAATTTAGTTTATATCTACGAAAGCTTTCCAATAATTCAAAATTTATTGTTAACTGGAGGAACAATTTAAAACATACCATAATTAAATTCTGTAATTTTAAAATCTCTTGCAAGTCTTATTTTTGAAATAAAGCATTCTATTTCAATTAATACGCCCTAGATAATTCCTTGTTAAAGCTTTGAATATTGATTTACGGAAAAAAATCATACCGTTTTCGATTTGAGATAGTCTCAACATTTGAACCAATAGATTTTCATTGATCCAGATAGTACAAATATGATTAAAATAGTTTCCTGTTTCAGATAAAGATATTTTGCAACAACTATAGTATACGTTTCTGAATTTCTAGTAGCCCAAATACTTGTTCCTATTGAAATCTCTATATCAGAAACTTTCATGATCCCAGTACATTCACATACTGAGACTACAAGAAAATATTTCGTAGAAATTAGCTGTAGTAAATAATTAATTACGAAAACCGCTTCATTCTTGTTGTCTATATTATAAAATTAGCGACGCCTATGTCACTTATAACACACTTATAACTTCTTACCGAAATTCACATTCTTAACCTTTAGCACTAACTCGTTTAAATGTAATTCTCGAATTTAATATTTTTGACCAAAACTGTTTATTGAAATGACGCCTGTAAGATGGTTTTACGTGCCATTCAGATATTGAACTATATTAAATCAAATCAACAAATTGGAGGTGTCCAAATAAGAAAAGAACTTTGCATCCGTAAAAATTTATATTCTTATAAATTTAATTTTTCTCGTCCATTTTCACATTTTATGCCTTAAAATTTTACCAAAACATGACAATTTGTGTAAATCTTTTGTCTGGTAGCATACATTCAGGAGAAATATGCTTTCCAACTTTATTTTCCATTTCATCGATAAAATGCAGTTTCCACTAAGTATATGAAAATGTGCGAATTGCAATAAAAAACTAAGGATTAGGTTAAAGCAGAAAATATAACATAAGGGTTGTTCTACTAAAATCAACAGAATTTAGTTTAGAAACGATATGATCAGCATAAAATAAATGAAAAATGAAAGTCTTTATCCAAAATATTAGTTCACGTATTTTAGATAGGACCATAATTCCTGCATAATGATTTAATGTGATCGTAACACTAACAGTGGTAGCTCAGTTGTCGGAGTTCCTGTCTTCTGGGCAAAACGTTCATTACGGCTTGAGATCGATTCCCAGCATTACGAGAGCCGTTAATAAAAAATCTTGTGCTGTAACACACCACACACAATTGTCTAACCGTGACGTTTTAAAGCTAAAAACCTTCTCTGAAATGTTTGCTGTTCGAGTTCGAGGTTTAGCGGTACGTCCACCGTGTTTCTACCGTAACACTGAGGAAAAGCACGGTACAGAAAAGACTCCGATGTTCAGCAGTGGTACGACGAGGCTAGAGCTCAAATTAGTACCAATTCAAGTTTAGCTGAGCGATCTTATATGTTATTTCTTTGTCAAGCTACCAACAAGGCAACAAATGTAGCTATCTTACCAGATTTCTGTTCTTCCGCACTACTTAAAACTAGGAGGTACTATTTGCAAGAATTTTTTTATAACAAAATGATTAACGTAAGCATGGAAATACCATTAATACGATTTCTCGGTATCCTTCATAATACACGTAGGGATCACTTTCTGCAGTGTCCGAGTTGAAAGTCATCTTAAATTTACTTCGCATTGAACATCATTCATCTACTATCTTACAAAAATACAGAAGACGAAACTTGCAACTATCAAATTTGGGTATAAACCCAAAACGAAAATATAAATATTCTGCAAAATTTTCCGCATATTAAAGCCCGCGATTATGAGTTTGCCAAGAATTCGATAAAGTACGTGATTAAAGTTTCAGAGTGATTCTTTTTCATTAGTTCGAACTTGTTTTCCTCCCAATTAGATGAAGAAATAATACCGGAAGTACTGAGTTTAGTACGAAGGCGTTGTTCTAAAAATGCAGAAATTTAAAAAATTCGAGAGATGCTAAAATATCTTGTGTTCCTCCTATTTAGAATTCGATATAAGGGTGTGCCTTCTGACGCAGCGAATTCGTGTCCAACCGGCATCAAATTAACAGTTCAAAGGCTTCCATAGAATACTTGATCGTTTTCTGGGCCTCACTAAAGCTCCCAAAAGGTCCCATTACTGTTGCGTCAAGTTTCATAGAATTTTAAAAGCTGGATTTTGTGTGCAAAGCAGTTTTTCGAAGCAGTTTGTCAAAGTTTGAATATTGGTATTTTCTAAATGTTACGAACACAGTTGTGTCAGAATAAAATATCTATTTTAAAAGCGAATATTGGTGAATTAGTGTTAGATAAGTTTTCTGGACTTGACCTTACGAAGAAAGCTTTCATTTAATAATCTATTAAAGAAGTATCATAATCATCTTCTCTCAATTAAGATATTTGCACTGTAATGTAACTGTGAAGAACGTGTATATGACAACAAATTGACAGCAAATTTACCACAGAAAGAATAGCCATTTTGTATCATTTGGTTGATGAGTTTCGAAGAATCGCATTAAATTTTTTAAACATGTATTTAAAATCTGTTTTAAGTTTCAGTATTTCCTACGATCTCTTAAATTAATTAATACCGAGTCTTTTATTGTTGGTTAATTTAGCTTGCTCTTAGAATGAACCTACAAATTAATCTCGTAATGAAATTTGCACACTTTGAGGGATTATGAGATTATAGGCAAATGATTTTATCGCAAAACTGACTCGTTAATCAAATCTCCGGCAAAGGCATTAGTCTGAAAGAGTTTTTAGAAGATATTATTTTTCAAAAGCTGCGTATAGTACTGAAAAGTAATCGAAGGAAGAATATAATAGCGGCATAGCTAGTCCTTTATAGCCTGTACTGCTAGACTTTATTTGCACCCGCAACCGGTATTAGTTCAAGCATCACTTAAAATATTCACTAATGCAATATGTACATATTGCAGTGTTTCTGGATTATGATAGAATGTGTTAGAAATAAACTTGATGAATGTAAGTATTTACAAAGGCGTAAACAATTATTATGTTAAGCAGAAGTGCTTTTCTTCAATTTATAGGCATATACGACTTTATACACTTTATTTCTAAATTTATAATGTTAAAAAACTGCAAGGTGTATCTAAAAGAATATTTTAAACTACAGGCGACTTTTAAAAAATAAAATAGACTATAACGAAATTTAGAACAGTGTAAAATAAGCACTTGCACGCATTTTCGTTTTAATTCAAATAGTTCAAATTTATTTGAGTCGATCAATGGTACAGTAACTGTTCAAAATGTTCATTCAACACAGTATACGCCACATAATCGAAGTTAAAGCATAGATAAACTTCTTCGATTAATTTGAAAAAAAAAAAACAGGATATCGGCACTGACACAGTTGTTATATACTTTCTTGCTATTTTGAGTTGCAGCAGCTTCTTGTAGAGTTTGGTATATCACTTTACATACACTCTTTATATGAGGGATGTTCCATAAATAGCGAGATTGAGGCTGGTGTTCCCGAGGAAGCGTTTCCTGCACCATCATGGCGGTTTCTTAAAGTGTTCGGTCGCCTCTAATCAACGACAGGTATCGCAACCTGTTCCACTTGTAGCAGCGTTAGTATCTTGTTGACGAGTCGCCCACAGTAACAATAATGTCCAAGTTGCGTGAACAACGTTATGCCTCTACGGTTTGTGTTTTGCTTAACAAAATGGCAGCGCAGATCTCCGCGGATCGACAGAGTGCTTATGGTGACGATGTCATATCACATGCAACTTGTTTTCCTTGGTTCAAATCCTTCAAAGACGGCTGGGAGGACTACGCGTTGCAGGGGGGGAAGGGGCGCCTATTACCACTATAGCGGAGGAAACCGTGAATACGGCTTCGACCATATAGCGAACCGACCCTCATCTAACAATTAGACAACTTGCCCATGTACTCAATATAGGTGGGAAGTCCTCATACGGTTTTGAAAAATCACCTGCACATGCACGACAATTCAAGGCTTCCGGTCGCCAATTTTGTGACCGTAACACCTCAAGGGTACCGCACCTTGCTTTCGGTTCCAATCTGGCTCCCCTGCGATTTATTTTTATACCCTACTGCCAAAAAGGACCTCAAGGAATTTCGCTCTGACGCCGTAATTGATGGAGTTAAGGCTTTGGAGGCGATTATGAAACGTATGGTTTCGCCTACATATTTCAGGTTTGGCAGCGACATTGCACTCAATATATACACCGAAACTGAGCACCAAATTAAAAAAAAATTGGTACATTTATTTTCTTTCTTTCTAGAAGAAAATAAATGTACCAATTGTTTTTTTAATTTGGTGCTCAGTTGCGGTCTTTATTATCATACTATGTAATATTCGCACAATTAATGTTTTAATAAAATATACCTAAACTTCGTATCAAATTATTTGTTTTTATTTGTCTCGTCATCAGTATCCTCCATCGCCATTTATTTCAAGACTTAAAGTAAGAAACCAAAATTCGATTGTTCAGTGTAAGCAGAACGCTGCCTGCTATCTGATAAAAAATTACTTGGTAGCAATATACTAAAGTTTATTTGTATCTACAAAAATTATTCAACTTTTTCGTTCATGCATCATCATCATCTTTCGATTTCAAGTCTACGAATGTTTGAGCCGTCTCAGCATAGAATGAAATGAAATTCATGGACATATAGTATAATGTAGAGATAATAATATAGTAAAATTACAAATTCAAAGAAGTATGAAGAGCCTTAAAGTTGTACCCCATCAAATAGCATCGCATTTTAAATTCAAGGTGTGTCCGCTTCACAATTAGAGCAACAATTTGCATGTAGCTCTACGAGCAATGTTGGCAGTGTTAAAACTTCCAGGGCGCCTAACGCAGCATGGCCATTTCGGAAAGGTTCTGAGGAAAAACTATACCTACTCTTGGTTTAAGAAGTTTTGCTTCATACATACCATTCCAACATCATAAGCTATACAGTCTAAGAACTAAATCACAGTTTCTGTAGATTTTTGATGGAAGAAGTTTAGCAAACGGATTTGACGATGCTATTGATTTTTAACAATTACTGTACAATAAAAATTGAATCATGTCTTCTGTGGTAACCTATTACGATAATATACTTAGTTTTATATAGTATACATATAGAAACTGAACGGCAGAAGAACCCTCCCAGTTATACTTTGCAAAAACCTTGCATATTTTTCAGTTGAATACTGAAAAAATAATTGTTTCAGTAATTTGTAAAACACTTATTGTGCCCTCCGCCAATAATTAAATTTCGGACAAAATTCAACGTTTTCGATAGAAAATAAATAATAAGACAGTATCATGCAATATCGAGCATAAAACTGAGAAATGGAAATTCGTAATACAGCCGGAAATTACATTCGCAAGTAATGGCTTTCAGTCGTCGAGAGCATTGACTGAATCAAGTTGATGCCGCTTTCTTGAAAAATATTGTCAAATTCTTCTTGAACAACAACAGGAACTCCCTACAACATTCCATTTTAATTTAGCTGGCGATGCTTCTCACACGACAGTATCTTGTTTTTCACTTATCTTCAATTTTTATTACTAGTTCATTAAATTTTGCCTTTATATATATATATATAT